>JAQQSK010009876.1:0-12902 GCA_028658325.1 Potorous gilbertii | reverse complement strand
CAGATTACTCATGACTTTGCTTCTTGAGAGATGCTCTTAGTTTGGCAATTCTAACTCTTAAGATAGAATGTAATATTTCCAATTCCCATGTATACCAAACTATAACCATACTGTTTATAGTAGAAAATAACTAGAAACAAAGTGGATGCCCTAAACTAAGGAGTAGCTAAACAAATTGTGTGTACAAGTGTGTTGACATATTACTGAATTTTAGGAAAAATGAATATGGAGAGAAGCATGCATGAGAAGACGTGTAAACAAAAAAAAAGTGAAGTAGGCAGAACCAGGGAAACAACATACACAATGACGACAACAATGTGAAGGGAAAGAACAACAAAAAATTGAAACAATGCTGTGAAATAATAATGCCCAAACTGCAACTAAAAACAAAATATGAGAATATACCCTCTTCCTCTATTTCTAGGGGTAGAGAACTACAGGTGTGACACTAAATACAGTCAGACGTGATTGATGTTGATTAGTTTTGGGAACTCTTTTTATTTCTTTTTCCTTTGTTATAAGAGATGGCTCTCTGAGATGAGGATGGAGAGAGAGATATTGGAAAATAGAGTCAATCAAAAGATCAATAAGTTTGAAATAATATTTCCCTCTTCAAATTTCTCATAGTACCTTACTTGTACCACTCCCTTACCCTTCTTACACTCTCCTTTGTACCGTAGACACTGTGCTCATGTCTCCCTTCCCATTAAGTTTTAAATTATTTTAAAGGAGGATCTATGTCATAATACTCTTCATATTTCCAGGGCATAGACCAATGCCTTGCACATAGCAAGCACTTAATAAATGTTTACTGTTAAACACTAGAATGAACTCTGTTTGGAAATTTAAAAATGAAGACAGTCTTTAAACTCTAAGAGTTTTCAGTTTCCAGTTTTGAGTGAGCCTACATACTCGCTGAAGTGCAATGCTGAGATAGGCAATGACTTCTAAGAGTACAGACAGCAAATTTACAAAGGTACAGCTTATAGAAAGGTTTTATTGCAGATCACTGACAAGGCTTGGAGTTTCCCTGGCTTATTCCAGAATAGACTTATATGAAAGCTAAAATGTTTTGTTGGGTTCTACGTAAGGCATTTCACCAAGAACCAAGACCTGCACTGTTTGCCCTCCAACAAAAAGAGTATGTAGGTGATTCATTGATGCATAGAAATTAGTGTTGGTATCAATGTTTGTGGCCTTTGTCTTGGATGATCTAATAAATTGGAAGTTGCTACACATGAGACCAGAAACACTAAACATTATATCTCAGCAAAATAATATTGAGAGAAAATAATAATTATTCAACATAAGTCTTAAGGTAAAAGAAACATTCTTTGATCAGAGTAAAATATTGAATATGATAACTGTGAACATATAATAATAATAAATATTAAATAAATAATATCATATAAAATAATAAACAATAACTGCGAATTGTGAACAGCATCTCTTTCATTCTTTCAGCATTATGGCATGGCAGAAATGTACTAATTGTCAATTAAAGGCATAGGAGTAGGTTGTATGATCATCCCACAGATCAACCTCAATAAATTAAACCTTAAACAGGAGTTCCCAGTAATTGAATCCAAAGTGAAGCAAGCAAATTTGTTATAGCATTTGGCTATGAGGAATAATAAAATTCTGTCCAAAACAGTGCAAAAGACTGAGTACATAACTTCAAGAAAAATGGAGGTCATAGAGAATTTTGCAATGATTTTAACTCAATGATCATGAGAGGTCAGAGTGGGTATGAGTACTCCTTGCTACCCATTTCTACTTCCACACTCACTCTACCATTATCATTTCCCTTCCCTGCTACCTATAAAAGTGCTCGTATACCTCCCCCTCCCCCAAAAGATCACCCTTGATTTTATCAATGATGCTGTCTATTTTCCTATATCTCTCCTCCACCAAATTCTTTGAAAAACTCATTCATACTCCTTATCTCCACTTTGTCTTCTCTCATTCTCTTTAAATCCTTTTCAGTTTGACTTCTGATCTTATCTTTCAAATGAAACTCCTTTCTCCAAAGTTAACCTTAATTTCTCTTAATTAATGTTCTCTTAATTGCCAAATCTAGTGGATTTTCCTCAGTCCTCATTCTTCTTGGCCCCACTGTAGTATATGGTTGATGATCTTGATATCCTTCTACTAGATAGTCTCCTCATACCTAACTATTGCTTCTTAGTTTCCTTTACTGGAATTTCATCTTTGACCCAATTCCTAAATGTGCACATCCCCCAAAGCTCTGTCTTAGGATCTCTTTACTCTGTACTATGTCTTTTGGTGATGGCCTCAGTTCCTATTTATCTCTATGCAAATGTTCCCAGATTTATACATACAGTTCTAGTCTGTCTTCTGGGCTCCAAACCCATATCTCAATCTGCCTATTGGACCTTTTGAATTAGAAGTTCAAAATATAGACATCTTGTATTCAACATTCCCAAAATTGAACTCCATATCTTTACCCTATAGCCTTCTCCTCTTCCAGTTTTCCTAATACTGTTGAAAGCACAGCCAGTCTCAGTCTCTCAGGCTCCCAACCTCAGTACACTCTTGAATTCTTCATTGTCCTTCATCCTGCGTAACCATGCAATGGGAGAACCATGTCTCTTCTTTTTCTAGAATATTGTATGTGTATATACATATCATTTACGTTTATATGTGCATATGTATGTTTTATATGAATATATTTATAGATGCATCTTTTATATATACCTATATTTAGTAGCTTAAAACTGCACTAAGATTTTGGGGACATCCTATATCTATATATAGTGTATATTTACATACACATGTATACACACATGCATACGCACACATACATACATATACCCCATTCTCTAGGGAAAAAAGTCTCTAATTCAGGCCTTTATTGTGTCCTGCCTAATCCTAGATTAATATGGTAGTCTCTAATTGCCCCCAAAATGGGACAGCTAGGTGGCATAGAGGATTAAGTGCTGGGCCTGGAATCAGGAAGATCTTAATTCAAATTTAGCCTCAAAAATTACTAATTGTGTGACCCTAGGCAAGTCACTTAATGTCTATTTAACTTAGTTTCCTCAACTAAGGCCATCTCATCTGATTTGTAGCCATCAGAGGGAAGAGAAGAAAGGCCTTCCAACTAACCATGCACTTTCAATTTTGTGCTGTGGATTTCTTTGATGGCCAGCATCCTCCAGAAAAAAAAGAGATGCCTTCCAGTTAATAGCAAACATATTCACATGTGGTCATACTCTACACATCCCAGTCATTCTAAACCCCAGCAGGCCATCAGTCAAACCCCATTCTCCCTCTTCTACCACCTATTTCCTTACTCTCATCCCCCTCAACTCTCCCACTCCAAAGTCTCAATTACCCTTACCACCATACCCTCTGAAATACCTGTTCCATAGGCAAAAATTTAGATTCATCTTAAATCTTCGTCTTTCACTAGTTCTATATTCTAGCAATTACCAAGATCTCTCCTGATTTCATAATCTCCCTGAACGTCATTCCCAGTCCTTG
The DNA here is from genome assembly GCA_028658325.1 of Potorous gilbertii. Classification (NCBI taxonomy): domain Eukaryota; kingdom Metazoa; phylum Chordata; class Mammalia; order Diprotodontia; family Potoroidae; genus Potorous; species Potorous gilbertii. The sequence continues at coordinate 9,395 of JAQQSK010009876.1, read as the reverse complement.
TGGTACTTTCACTCACTCCCTTAAACTCATTGGTGGAAGCATGGGAGTTAAAACACACCTTGACCCCCATTATCACTTTCAGGTTCTCTCCATACCTCTACCATTAAGTAATTTCTCCTCCTTTGAGGTCCCCATCTTCCACTAAATCAAAATTCTGGTAGTTGTTGATTGTAGACCTTCAGAATACACCCCTACCTTCCTCAGTGAGTTCACAATCTCTCTGTCTATTCAACTCCTGTCTTCATACCAGGGGACTTCAACATACAAGTTGACATGGCCTCAAGCATTAACTGCTCAGTTCCTTGATTTTTTCATTTCACATGAGCTACTTCTCCACCTCACCTCAACCACATGCAAAGGTAGTCATGTCCTTAACCTGAACATCAGTCACAAATGCACCACATTCATGTTTAAAAACTCTTATCCCCTTATCTGATCATAATCTATTCACTTTCTACCTCTCCCTCTGCCTTCCCATACCACACCCTGCTCTCCATCTCTAATGAGATCTCCATCTCTTTGACAGCTCAGTATTCTTCCAGGTCATCACCTTTGCACCAGCTACTCTCTCCTCTTTTCCCCATCTTGATCCTTTGATAAACCAGCTCAGCTCTATACTGTCTTCTTCTCTTGAGCTCCACTTATCATATTGCTCCCTCTATCCACTCACTTCACTCATATGCACATGTTGCTTAATGAAGATACAGAAATAATGTAACTGTCCCAACTGGATCCATTACAAATTTGTGTTATACAATCTAAACCAGAATCTCACAGCTCTGCAATTGCTAGTACCTTCCTTGTCAATTCACCATCTCCTTCAACACATGGTCCCCTCACTTTCTCACTTGTCTTCAAGTTCTCCCTATTTACCAGTTACCTCCCTACTGTCTAAAAACAACCCTATATTATATCTGAAAAGAACAAAAAATAACGAAAGCTGAATGCTGTGAAATTATAATAACTTTCCTTTCTAAATGGTCTCCTTACTTCAAGTCTCTTTTTAATGTAATTCATCCTCCACTCAGCTGCCACAGTGATTTCCCTTAAGGACAGGTCTATGCCATTCCCCTGTTCCTTATTATCTACAGAATCAGACATAAAGTCCTCTGTCTGACATTTAAGGCTCCCATCATCCTGACCCAACACAAAGCTGAGTGAAATAGATAACACATTGGATGACAAAGTCAGAATCCAAAAAGATCTTTTAAAAAATATGAATTTATATCTTTGATTTTATATTACCTTGATATCCAAATGTATCCTTCTTCCCTCTACCTCTTAGAAAGCCAATACTCTCATGAAAAGATTAAAATAGAGAAGAGAACAGTTAGGCAAAGGTAAAATTAAAGTCTGGCATTATATGTAGTTTTCCATACCTGAGGTACCCTACTTTTGCAAAGAAGGGAGGAAAGTGCATTCATTCTGATGAGACCACACTTAGTTATTATAATTCCACAGCATTCAGCTTTCACTGTTTTTTTGTTCCGTCCAGATACACCATTGTTGTTGACAGGCAGGCAAAAAACATTAAATTAGCACTCTCTATGTGCCAAGCACTGTGCCAAGCACTGGGGCTACAAATACATTGACCTCAATGAGCTTACATTCTAATGAGGGATGACAACACACAAAAGGGAGCTAAAATTTGGTGAAGGAGGGCAGAATCTGTTCAGGGACATGGTATTAAAGTCCAGAAAGTCAGAAAATTTAAAATCACAGATAGAAAGGCAATGAAGATTGGCCCTTCCCTAGAATGGAAGCCTCCAGGGGAACTCCTTAGTAGGAGAAGAAGGTGAGCTTGATTCAGGGATCTGACAGAGAGAGTGAGTAGTCTTTTGGAGTGGGTGGAGGGATGTTCTAGATATCTAGCTTCCCAAAGTAAATGATACCACCCCTTGGGAGGTGCTGGAATGGTCAGGGTGGAGGGAGCGGAGCAAGGTAGTAGACTCGAAGGCAATTGGGGGGTGTTAAATAAAAATAAGGGGAAGGTGAAAGAAAGCATAAGGAAAGAAGAAAAGATAAGAACATTTTGAAAAAACATTCTTATATGTTTCATCTGTTATGTAACAGAGTTAAAGTCATAGTGATAATATTATTTTCAAAAAAACATACTAAATGCAAGTTATAACTTATACAATTTATAACATGATCAGTGATCAAGGCCACTGACAGTTCTTAACAAGCAAATGTTGCAGGCCAGCATGTTGTCAGGAAATCCAGCATGCATCATCGGGAATATAAGTGTATAATGAGTTCTTTACAATATTATACTATATATGATTACATGATGCGCTATTGCATCACCAAAATTTCAATGCAAGAAAAAAACACAAATTTGTAACAAATTATTAAATTTAAGATTTGCCATTTAAAAAAAATTATATTTTTGAAATGATGCAAATTTCAAAAAAAAACATTAAATGGTTAAAGAAAGTAGATTTCTAAGGGGGTGCTGGGTAATTTTTTTAAAAAGGGAGGCAGTAGGACAAATAAGTTGAGAACCTCTGCTCAAGGATAAGGAGACCTCTCTTCAAGTGCAGAAAGTTTCCAAGGAGAGGCTGTAGTTAAAATTTGGTATTGAAATCTGAAGAGTCAGAAGCACATCTGAGAGTGGAATGTTGGGCAGCTGTGTGGTACAGTGGATAAAGTGCTTGACTTGAAGTTCATATCATGTCTTAGACATTTAACAGCTTTATGACCCTGGATAAGTCACTTACTATCTCTGATCTTTTATTTCTTCATCTGTAAAATGTGAATAAAAATAGCCCCTACTTCACAGGATTGTTGTGAGAATCAAACGAAATAACATACATAAAATGCTTTTAAAACTTTAAAGCACTATACATAGATAATAAATGCTACTTATTATTTTTGTTGTGTTGATCATTGTGTATATTATTTTCTTTCTTCTTCAGTTTAAAACTTCATATAAGTCTTCTCATGTTTCTATGTATTTCCCATATTGATTGTTTCATGCAATGCAATAATGTATCATTATTTGGTTCAGTCATCATTAGAGAAGAAATATTTTTCTTACTATCAACAAAGAAGAAATATCTGTCAACCATCCGAGTTCCCAATATTTGTTGTTGTTCATTACATGGCATGATTGCAGAAAAGAAAAGGTCTCCATTTGGCCTTATACATAATAAAATTTTTGGCATGAGAGCTGCCAAAACAGAGCTGTGTAGATACTGACTCATTAGAGCTCATTGTGTACCTTCCCTTGGTGATCTGCAGTCTATAATTTGTTCTGTTATTGATAAGATCTAGCCACTACCCCCATTCCCAATATCCTAACTGTCTCACTAGAATAGTAGGTGTGCCCATCTTCTCAACCACATCAAGTATTTTGTCCCAGACAGGACCACAATAGCCGACCAATCAGAAAGCAACACCAACAGAACATAGACCAGCATGTTTGACCACTAAATCACAGCCTAAGTGGATGCCTGCATAGTAATAGCAAAGAACTCTCCTAAGGTGAAGTTATGACATAGAGATGGATGCCTGCGTGGATGCCTGCGTAGTAATAGCAAAGAACTCTCCTAAGGTGAAGTTATGACATAGAGAAGCTTATTATAATACTATAATCACACATACATGCCCCCCAGCAGGGCTTTGCTGTATGCATTCTGAGTAACCACATGTGCAGCTCCACCAAGGTTAGGACATCCTCTATATCAATAAACCCTTCCTATATTTTTATATTCACGTTTTCTGTAATGATGCAATGACATCTTTTGCTCTATAAAAATCTTTGTCTTGCCTTGCTAGTTCCTTGTTGCTTCCTGGATTCCAGCCTGTTTTCTGAGAGGTGTAATTCTCAATAAATGCCTTTGCTTGGTTTGGAGATAGTCTGAGTCTGTGAATTCTTTCACAACACACCATGAACTTCAACATTATGATAGTAACCTGACTGTTGGTGTATAGCAGCACCATATATGCAAATACAACAAAAGCATCAGAGGGTATCATTGGTGTAAGTAGGGCTGAAGGGTCCCCACTACCCCGGTGCTGGACCTTATTGTACAGTTTTATTAGTTCCCACATAGCTAGGATCTATTGCTTTGTATCAAATCAATGTTTTGGTACCATGTTTAAAACTCCCTATAAGGAGAAGGTATGGTCATCTTCTGCTCATCTAGAGGAGTCTCCTCTACTCTCCTGTCCCCAGATTGCCTCTCTGCACTATAAGTACTGTCCTTATCTCATATTCAAATTTCACCAGTTTTTCAACCCATACTTGTACAATGGTGTGTGTGTGTGTGTGTGTGTGTGTGTGTGTGTGTGTGTATGTGTTCCTGCATGGGTGCTCATGCACACAGCCTGAAGCAAGATCTGATTAGTTACATGCAAACACAACCCCACCCTCCATTCACCTCTATGCTGAAATATGTCTGCTTCGTAGGCAGGATGTGGTGACTTATCTAGCTTTTGGACATCTGCCAAGTTTGAAGCGCCGTGACTCCATGTGGGCAGGCTGTTTTATGCCTATAGGTGAACAGGAAGTCATGTCACTATAGCCTGAGACAACTAGGAATGAAGCTAGAGCCTCAGGTCCCTGGAATAATCTGTCTTTGAGACGGCTTCCTAGGCATTTAGTAAAAGCACCAGACTAACCTACATAGTGGTCCAGGAAGGAAGACCCTAACCTATCACAATCTTCATGCTTTCATTCATCATTTCATACACATCACTTTTCTTCCATCTCTATCTGCTGAAATTCCACCTATTCTTTAAAGGTTTCTTCAGATGCTATCCCCCATACGTTAAACACTTGCTGATTTTCTAAGTCAGAAGTTGCTTTTCCTTCCTTAGACCTCATAAAACCATCTTTTTTTAACTATTTCTATACTGGTAAGGAAGACTGAGAAGGGAGCAGGAGTACGAGAACAAATTACCCCTGATGAAAACTCCAGTGATTAGGGAGTTGCCTTCTACTGACAAGGGCTGCCTACAATGATTGAGTGCCTGACTAGTAGTCAGGACAGACTCTTGTAGGAGAAACTGAACTCTCCATCATCTCCAAAAGTAAGATAATGGATCAGTTAAGTGTTTTAATTCCCCTTTCACCCTCTGGAAGTCTACCTTTCCTCTCCTGAGGACCAGTTCATAATAATAAGATAGAACCCGTGTGACAGACAACCTGAGAGGAAATTCTGAGAGTAGACTTTACCTGTAGCTGAGGCACTAAGTGACTTCCTGCAGAAGCACATGACAAAAGCCGGTATAGATCTACTGATCTGGCCTGAAAGTTCAGTGAAAATGCATCTGAATGTCAACCTCTTGTGGAGGGGATGGATCATACTGAGTTTGTAGGCAGTATAGTTGAGACCTAGTCATTTAATCAAATGAGGAATATTTCTTGGACAGTATCATGCTCGGTGTCTAACACAGAAAGCTATGAGTTAGTTACTCAATGAGTGACTCATTGGGTCACTGGGCCTTCTAAAGAAAGAGAAGAATCAACCACATAGATTTTTGAACAGTACCTTGTATTGGAAAAAGAACAAAAAAGGTTGCCCACATGGCAAACTGAGCTAAAAAATGAAAGCTATGTCATTGAGGGGAAACAAAATATCTGGAGCTTTTCCTCATATATCACTATTATAGCGAGCTATGGTGTAGGAAGGAGTATTGTCATTTAGTGGCTCCAAAACCTGTATTTCCCATCCAGGGTCATTTAAACCTTTACAGCGTCTGTGTGCTGGAACTACTGTGAATTATTTATGTTTTCTGTATCTGCTTTTATGAGCTCCTATGACTTGGAGCTCATGTTTTCTCTGTTTATGGGCTGTGAATTCTGTGCATCTTCTCCAACTTTTGTGGGGTAAAATAAAGGCTGTTGCAATCTGATTTGTATTTCTTACTTTGAGTATGAATACTCAGGGCCCTGTATGTGTAAGATGGTAAGGATCCAACTTGATATAGGCAGCCAGGTCAGAATCCTGGCCATAAACACTCACTCTGCTCTTAAACACCAGCACCGTACTTGCCCAGTGCTGATTTATTATATAACTACAGCTAATGTAAACTTACGAGCTTATTGCTGGCATGATGTCTTTTTTGTGTGTTTCTCTATAAATCAAACAAGCAATGGTCTGTGAATATGGAATGCTGGGGGTGCTGTAAAAAGGATGGATACTGTAGGAGCAGATGCTCCCATCCCCCTGTCTCACCCAACATCACAAGACATAAGAAAAAAGGCATGAAAGACCTCCTCATCTCACCTAGACCTACTGCCATCAAGAATAAAGTGATAGAATCCCCTTATCTGTGACCTCCTTTGTCATTTGCAGTCTGCGCAGATCCAATGAACCTGCAGGGAGCTGAGGAGCCCTGTCTAACAACCTCTAAGCCAGATTTGGGAAAATCTAGCCATGAGGGATACCTAAACTTCATTTTGGAGATTTTTCTGCAATAAACTCTGGGTTGATAGCTTAACGAGCCAATGAAAGAAAATTACTTTCTGCCACAAGATTTGAACTGCTCCATGTGAATCCAAAGAGCTTTAGGGGGTCCTGAACCACAAGTCACCCATTTATCATGCTCTGTTTGGGGCATCATATCTTGCCTATTGTACTATAAGGTCTGTGAAGATAGGGAGCCAATATCACCACCAACTCTATGAAGGATGAATTGAGAAGGGGAGTAACTTGAGGTAAGGAGATCATTTGATAGGCTACTAAAACAATACAGGTGAAAAGTGCTCAAGGCCTAAATAAGGATGATGGCAGTGTTATTGGAAAGAAAGGAACAGATGCAAAAATATAATCTCTTGACCTCAATAAGCTCCCAATCTAATAAAGAGACAACATACAAATAACTGGATGCATAGAAGATATGTACAGTGCAAATGAAAGGTAATTTCAGGAAAGCACTTGCAGTGGGAGAAGAGGGATAGACATACAAACAAGAAAAGGCTTCCTTTAGAAATCTGATATTTGAGCTAAGACTTGAAGGAAGCCAGGAGGCAGAGGTGAGAAGAGGTAGCATTCCAGACATGGGAGACCAGCCAGTGAAAAGGCATCGAGGTGGGAGATGGAGAGTTTTGTGCAAAGGAATATGAAATAGGTCAAAATAGTTGGATTATAGAGTACGAAGATGGGAATAAACATTGTTGTCCTTCTTAAGTCCTTTCAGTCATGTTCAATTCTCTAGGATCCCATTTGGAATTTTCTTGGCAAAGATACTGGATTGATTTGCCATTTCCTTCCCTGACTCATCTGACAAATGAGGAAACAGAGTTGTTTGATTTGCCCAGGGTCACACAGCTAGTAAGTGTCTGAGGCCAGATTTGAATTCAGGAAGATGGGTCCTCTTCATAGCAGGCCCGGCATTCTATGAGCTGCACCACTCAACTGCTCAGTAAAATATTAGAAGAGTAGAAAAAGACTAGAAATATAGGACATTTTCAAGCTATTTAGGGCTTTAAATGTCAGACTACTTTATGTAAGACCAAGAGTCAGAGAATGACTTGATGCAGATAACAATTAAAATATTGCTAAAATGGCTAAACATCCAGAATAATAAATCAAAAAAGCTTTTGCCACGTTCTTTCGGCTAGATGAAAGATATTTATTACTGTAATGCTAGCTGAGGTAATTTTTCAAAAATTTTTCAAAAATGAATAATAAAGCCACTATAACTTAGAAAATATTAATGAAATTTGATTATAAGGAATTTTATTTAGAGTGGATTTTTGATAAGGATTAATTCCAGTGACAAAATCCCTTAAGACTTATTCCTTGTCCCCCCAAAAAGAAAAAAAAACTAGAAAGATGGCATCTTTGTCCATTAGTTCCATAGAGTGCTATAGTGCTGAGAAGTCTCTTCTGTCTCCCACCCTTACCTCCTATACTTACCTACATTATGTATTGATTACCGATTAGTCTTTAACAGTAAGTAAAGCTTAGATTCCAAATTTGGAAATAAAGCTTCAGAGATATATGCCCAAAATAAGGTAATATAAAAACTGAAATGTCCAAAGCCATGTGATCATCTCAAAAGATAAAAAAAACTTTTGACAAAGTTTTTATACTAAAAATTTTTATACTAAAAACCCTATGAAGTATAAACAGAGAGGGACCTTTTTACAAATTTATATTTTATTTTTTCCTAATTACATGTAAAATCAATTTTTAACATTAGTTTTTAAATTTTGAGTTCCAAATTCTCTCCCTCCTTCAACCCCATTGTGAAGGCAAATAATTTCATATAGGTTATGCATATGTAGCTATGTGAAATATTATTTTCATATTAGTCATGTTGCAAAAGAAAGCATAGACCAAAAACCTCCAAGAAAAGTAAAGTTTAAAAGTATGCTTTACCAATGCAACCAAGATTAGGATGCAAGCAGAAAACTGAGAGAGAATCTGTGTCTGTGACAAAGGTCTCATTTCTAAAATATATAGACAGAACTGAGTCAAATTTATAAGAATACAAGTCATTCCTCAGTTCCTCAAAAGGATATGAATAGGAAGTTTTCAGAGGGAAAAAATGAAAGCTCTCCATAGTCACATGAAAAAATACTCTGAATCACTATTGATTAGAGAGATGCAAATCAAAGCAACTCTGAGGTATCACATCACACTTATCAGACTGGCTAACGTGACAAAACAGGAAAATGATACGTGTTGGAGAAGATGTGGGAGAGTTGGAACACTAATTCATTGTTGGTGGAGCTATGAGCTCATCCAACTATTCTGGAGAGTAATTTTGAACTATGACCAAAGGGCTATAAAAATGTGCATATTCTTTGATCCAGCAATACTACTTCTAGGGCTGTGATCTCTAGGGAGATCATAAAAATGTGAAAAAGACCCACATGTACAAAAATATTTATAACAGTTCTTTTTTGTGGTGGCCAAAAACTAGAAATCGAGGAGCTATCCATCAACTGGGAAATGCACAAGTTGTGGTATATGAATGTAATGGAGTACTATTATGCTATAAGAAGTAATGAACAAGAGGACTTCAGAAAAACCTGAAAAGATTTATATGAACTGATGCTGAGTGAAGTGAGCAGAACCAGGAGAATATTATACACAGTAAGAGCCACAGTGTGTGAGAACTGTATCTAATAAACAGTTCTTCACAGCAATACAAGGACCTAAAACATTTCCAAAGGACTCAAGATGCAAAATGTCATCCACATCCAGGGAAAGAACTACTGAGTCAGAATGCAGAATGAAGCAGACTATTTTCTTTTTTGTTGTGTTTGGTTTTGTTTAGTTTTTCTCATGGTTTCTCCCATTCATTTTTTATTTTAGTTCTTCTATCCAACATGACTAATGTGAAAATGTGTTTAATAAGAATGTATGTGTAGAACTCATATAAGATTACATGACATCTGGAGGAGGTAAATGGGAGGGAGGGGGAGAAAATTT
>JAQQSK010009875.1:0-12902 GCA_028658325.1 Potorous gilbertii | reverse complement strand
GTATGACTGTGATGGAATGTCATTGTACAGTAAGAAATTATAAATCTGAATACAAAGAAATATATGGAGACTTACATGAGGAGATGGTGGATAAAGAAAGCAGAGCAACAGTGTGCACATTATATAAAAATGGTAATAGCTACAAAAATAAATAAAAGTTTAGACAGAAGAAATGGAATAAAAAGGGGATAGGGAAGCCAATTGGACTTTTAAAAAAGCTATTTAGCCAAGGTTAATATATATTTATAATATATTTATTATGTATTATTATAAACATTATATATATAAATATATATTAAATAAAGAAAAGAAGGAGGCAGGACCAGGTGATTTCTAAGACCTTTGTTGCCTATGACTGCCAAATTCCTCCAGCATCTCTCCTCCTCTGCCCATACTTGGGAGATTGGGCCATGTCATACGTCAGTGCTAATTATCACTTATGTCAGAAGTGGTGGGCAGAAGAGATATAGCAGAGGAGAGGGCTCCATTTGAATCTTGGTTCCAACACCAAAAACAGTCCAGAAAGTTTCTTCTAAGACGAAATCCCTATTGACCTGGGGTGAAGGGCTCAGTTCCTCAGCTGGTACAGGTTGCCCTGCTTAACCCTGGCCCTAGCTGCTTAACTGTAGAAAATGATGTAGGTGAGAGGCAGAGTGGAGTCAGGATGAGGACAGGGGAGACCTCTAAAGAAATTTGAGGAAGTCAAGAGTAAGGTGGGGAGGGCAGCGACAGAGCAGGCAGGACAAGGGAGCTTTGGACCATCATTCTCTTCATGCCCCCTTCTATTGGAATTCTTTTTTTTTTTAGGGCTCAGGGCAGGAATAAGTTTTATTCAGTGTGTTGCATGATTGCACATGCACAATCCATATCTTACTGCCTGCCATCTTGAGGAGGGGGAAGGGGAGAGACAGAATCTGCTACTGGAATTCTTTATGCCAAATAAGAGGGCAGAGGTGCTGGCCATCCTTTGCAGCCAATTCCTAGGAATCATTCCTGGGGGCAGATGGCAGAGCTGTGCCTCAGACTAGCAATGGCTAAATGCTGTGCACTGTTATGGGGCAGGGGCAGATGGGACCACTCTTCTTATCAAATCTCACTGCTTGGTTTCAGCTGCTGACACTGGAAGTTAGAGCTCCTCTAGGACTCACATGGGAATATCTTTAAGTCTCACTTTCCTCATCTGTAAAATGAGCATGGGAGTTGAAGAGACAAGTGATGGGGAAGGATTGGTCTAACATCCTGACTGTGAATGAGTGTAAAAACAAAAACCTTATCAGAGAAATAGCTTCTGTGTGTCTTGGACTCGAACTCTTCTGCCCTGGTTACTACCCTCCATCATTTCTCTGCCCCACCTTCCTATCTCTCCCTCACCCCTCTATCTGTCTGCCTAAGAGCTCTTCTGTAAATCTGTTTATTTAAATGCTCCCATGTTGCTGCTGTCACAGAATCGGGGATCTCCCAGTATGGTTAGAATGCAGACACACCTCCCCCGCCCCTCTCCTCCCTGAACGTGAATGTTTCCATCCCAGGACACCAGCAGCAGCCTTTCAGACAAAGCAGCCCATTGTGTTCCCTGTCCCCAGTTTCTCCCAGTAGTCAGAGGGAAGATTGTGTTTTTTAGCAGGTCTGACCCCAACGGGCTCTCCCTAACCCTAGGCCCCGTCTTTGCCCAGAACTTACCTTTCATGGTCTCGTTGTTAGTCGGGAGCCAGAGTTGGAAGGTGGTGAAAGGGGCTCTTTGGGAACTTCAGATGCTTCTTGGAATGACCTGGGAGGGGATAGCTTTGGTGGCCCAAAACAGGATGGCAAGTGATTCACTAGAGCACCATACAAAGCATCTTAGTGCCCCTCTCAACCCAAGAGCTACAGTGAGGAAGGGATTAGCTTTCTGGACTCATCCTTAGCCTCTGGACCTCTCTCAGAGCTCCCTCAAAGGCCTGGGATTGGAGGATTTTAGTTCATGCCCCAGGTTAGAATTGTACCCTGCAATGACTCCTCCCCACTGGCATTGACTACCTAGAGCCTGGAGCTGACACAGCTGTTCTCTGGAACCATCTCTCCCCACTCACCCAACAGCAAGGAGTCACCCTCTTTCCCACTAGACATCCAAACTCCAAGTGTGTGATCCAGGCTTCCCGTGCCTTCCCTCTCCTTCTCCTCCCTCTCCCAGCCTCGTCACTCCTTGGGCCAGAGCCCAGATCAACTTCCTTGGTATTTTTGAAACTGCCGCGGCCAGGACTTCTTTGCGTGGCCGTTTCCTCATTGGGAACCACCCCCTGTCGCCCCTGCTCCCTGTCCACCTTTAACAACACCCCCGGAGTTCCCCTTTGGTGGCTCACACCCACCCTGCCCCCAGTGGGAGAGAATGTTAGCAACTCCCTAGGGTGGGGCAGACTGGGATGCTGACAGGCTCGGGGAAATCTGACACAAAACTCTTCTGCTTCCCCCGGCCCACTCTCTTTCTGCTCCCCCTCCCCTCCTTCCCTTCCCTCCCCTGCTCTCCAGCCCTCCTCCCATCCCCACTCCCTAGTAGCTCTAATTGCTAGCAAATGTCAGGTCTCTGGCTGTGCTTAGATTCTGTGACTATGGAATCTTAGGACCTCAGGGCTGGAAGGGGACTCAGAGGTCATCTGAGCCAAGGTTTGTGGGAGGATGGAGTTTTCTTTAAGGACAAAGTGGAACACTTCCTGGAGCCGCTGGGCCAGGAGATGACTTGAGTATCACTTCCAGGAATAGGGAGGTGATAGCCCACTCCCGTCTGCCCCATCCGACCTCATGTGCAGAATTGGGCTGAGTTCCATATTCATAGTGCAGCTGTTAGTCCTTCATTCTAGAAAAGGACTGACAACATCAGGAAGGCGATGTCTTAACTTGCAGGTAAATTGGATTTAAATGAGGCAGAGCTATGCAAAAGTCATCAGCCTCACTCTTTCCCCCAGAACCACGGGAGTCCAGTGGCAAGACTTTCTCTGCAAGTACTGCATTGAGTTCCACCTCCATCTCATATAAAGATCATTTGAAAAAATTGGGGATATTTAGCTCAGAGGAAAAAAGACTCAGGAGGATGTGATCACTGTATTCATGTATTAGGAGTGCTATTGCATGGGGAAGGATTAGTTTTGTTCTGTCTGGCCCCAGAGCAAAGAACCAGGAATAATGGGTAGAGGTAACAAACCAATTTAAGCATTAAAGTCGGGGGGATCCCTTTCTGTTCTCAGGCTCTGTGATTCTATGAGATATTATTGGCCAGGATCTCTATAATTCTATGGTTCTTCGTCATTCCTGGAGGTTATGCTCTTGTGTAGGCCTAGACAGCCATGGTTCACCCTTGTGGATGGCTCTGCTGATGCCCAATGGAAAGCCACAACTTGTTCAATGAAAAACACAGGTATTTCCCAGCATTCCCTCAATTATCTTTTGTCCCTATCCTGCTTCAAAAGATGGGTGAGTTCTAACTGGCCCATATGCTATCCAGTTATTGGCCATGGGGTAAGTGGTAGGAGAGCATAAGTGGACATATTTTCTGGATGGAATCCATCATCCATGTAGAGGGTATCCTGGTTGAGTAACTCACAGAGAGTGTTATGAGTGAATTCAGCCAGTGATGTAGTTTATCTTGCTGATCATCTGACATGCCTAGGTATAGTGCTCTGAGTGCCAGCCTTAGAGTCAAGAAAACCTAGGTACGAGTCTACTTAATACCTGCAGGACCATGAACAGCTCCCTTTACTTTGCTGAGTCTTTGTTTCCTAATCTATAAAATGGGGAGAAATAAAATATAAACTCCTTGAAGTCAGAACCCACTTCTTGGGCCTAGTGCCTAGCTTGGGCCAGTTACACAGAAGTCACTTAACAAATGTGAGTTTTGTTGAACTGAATCAGAGGCATGAATACATCTCATGCTAGGCAGTGTTATGTGCAGGAGACAAATAAATGGACCTGGAGTCGCAAATATCTGACACATGCTGGCTTCATGGCTCTGGATTCAAATCTCTGTCATGACTAGGAAGATGATGCAGCAAAAGAAACCAAAAAGGAGCGCCGTCAAACCCTCTAAAAAGACTCAGGGCAGCGGTTGTCCAGGCTAGATCCTCATGGAGCAACCAGATGGACCTGGTCACTTTGCTTGACATCTCAGGGTCCTAGGCATCACTCTAATGGTAAGTTGCAAAGCAGCTGCTAATTTGCATTGGTAGAGGAGGTTTCCTTCTAGAAGGTTACTACCCATGGTCAATGCCAATGAAATGGTGCCAGTCCTCACCACCACCACCATTACAACTCCTTTGCTGCCTGCCTCCCAGGGTTGTGGTGAGGCTCAAAGGAGGTAATATGTGTCAAGAACTTTATAAACCTTAAAATACTATAGACGTCACGGTCATTATAATTGTTGTTCCATCAATTATTCTTGGTAGGCCTTCATTCTCGACGAAACCTAGGTAGGTTTCATTGCCTAGAAATGTTCTTCCAGAACCAGGAACTCAATTAATGCCTTTAAATGAGAAAGAATACCATGTAGGAGGCTGGTAACTGGAAAATGTGGTATGAGGCCAGACGAGTGGTCTGGGAGTGGTGTTAAAGAAAGTTTTTGTAGGAACAGCAATGAGCCATTTTGGTGAGTATTTTGGGTACCACTACAATGCCTTAGGATTCTTCTTCTGGTTGGAGGAAGGGATTTAATGAGGTTGAGAGAGTTGCCTGACTTAGGTCTTTGATGGTTGGCGATGCCTAGTGCATTCCGGGGAGGCTTTTGCTGGGGGGATGAGAACCTTGGGGTGTGTACATGTCATAGAACTGCACGAAAACTTCGTGATTCAATGGACTTAAGTCCGTCAGAAAGACCGGGCTAGGAGCTTCAGGGTTTTCCAATATCCTTTGTATCCTTCCATGGAGTAATTTATGGACTACAGACAGATATAGTCCTGGACTTTCGATCAGGAGACTGGAGTTTGAATCTCATATTAGACATTCACTATGTAATGATGGACAAATCATGTATCCTCTGTTTCCTCATCTTCAAAAGGAGATAAAAACAGTTATACTATCTGACTCACAGGGTTGTTATGAGAAAATATATCCTCCTTGGGAATAGAAATTGTTTTATTCTTTGTACTTGAACTCCTCATGCCCAGCACAGTATCTGGGACATCGCATAAATATTTGTTATTTGATTGAATGTGCTTTACAAATCTTAAAACTCATGATTGTGAATTATTATTCTATAGTTTAGGGATTCTTAACCTGAGAAGGGGAAGGTTGGTTAAGATTTTTAGGGGGCTTATAAAAAATTACATCTTTATTTCCACTAACTTCTAACTAAAGTTTAGAATTTCCTTTAATTATTTAAAAACATTATTCTGAGAAGAATTTATAAGCTCCAATAGACTACTAAAGGGGTCCAAAGGAAGAATCCTTGCTATGATGGCTAACACCTTAGCAAAGGCCTTTGGGCTGGGTTTGTGCATGGGTGTTGCAGGGAGGGGCTGGCCCATTTCTTTGCTTTCATCATGGAGAGTTCTTGATAGAGAAAATTTCTCCACTGTTGCAAGTCAGGAACAACTTTGTAACCTACATAGTCTTTGACAACTTCCTGGTGTCATTGAGGAGACTATGGCTATGGTTATATAGATGTTTTTCATTTTGGTGGAGTCTCTGGAATCAATATTTTGCCTTAGCAGACAGAGTTCACCTGATGGATTTGAAGGTTGGTTATCTCCAACCCTTGTGCATAGGGGTCAGATATAGGGATCTCTTGGAAGGGTTTGTGGGATGAGATGAAGAGGTCACTGTCTATTGACCATGGGAAAAATTGGCTCATCTTTATACATGGGCAAGGTACGTGTTTTTGGTAGGGAATATTTTCCTTATAGGACAGTGTGTTCTTCTCCATTCTTGTCCCCAGACCATTAGAAACTTCTTAATCCTCATCCTTCTTGACATCTCTGAGCATCCCTGCTGATCTCCACCATTTCTTATCCATGGTTTTGTTTTTTGTCATCATTGTCATACCTGTCATCATCATCGTCTTCTTTTTCCTCTTCTCCTTCTCTCTCCCTTCTTTTTCGTTTTTCTTCATTCTTACCTCTTGATTTTCTACTTGCCTGTCCAATCACCCCTTTCCACTATCTTTGGTTGAATCATCATCCATATCCTATCCCCTAACAATTTGTGTCCCCCAAGCCTGTATCATGGGGCTTTTCATCTTTCTCTGGAGTATTCTTGCCAGCTCCCATGATTTCAGTTATCATTTCTGTACAGTTGACCTCCACATCTATGTATTTAGCCCTAATCTCTCTCCTGTGCTTCACTTTTGCATCACCAACGGCCTATTGGGCATTTCTAATTTGGTATCCAATAGGCATCTCAAACTCACCATGTCCAAAATGGGACTCATTTTCTTTTCTTCTTCAAAACTGCGATTCTCCCTAACTTCCCAATTTTTGATGAGCTTACCACAAATTATCCTCCAATAATCTTCCAATTATCCAAATTTGCAACCTCAGACCTTGCTTCAAGTCTCTCTCTCTCTCTCTCTCTCTCTCTCTCTCTCTCTCTCTCTGCCAATCAGTTGCCAAGTTCAACCACTTTAGCCATAAATACTTATTAAGCACTGATCATACAGCATCTCTATTCCTTATCTTCTTGCAATTTATACAGGCACCACCAGGCAGCTAGGTGGTGCAGTGGATAGAGCACCAGTGGAGGAGTTAGGAGGACCTGAGTTCAAATCTCACCTCAGACACTTGACATTCACCAGCTGTGTGACCTTGGACAAGTCACTTAACCCTAGTTGCCTCATCCTGGGTCATCTCCAGTCATCCCGATGAATATCTGGTCACTGGATTCAGATGACTCTGGAGGAGAAGTGAGGCTGGTGACCTGCACAGCCCTCCCTCACTCAAAACAAAGTCAAGTGCAAGTCATGTCAATATTTCTCTGATGGCATGGTCTTCAGCAATGAAGGATGAACACACACGAGCATCACCTCAGTGCAGGTCCTGTCACCTTTGCCTGTTCCATTGTAGTGCCTGCTAATTGGTCTCCCAATCTCAAGTTTCTCCCTTCTCCCTTCTCCAATGTAGGCTCTACAGACATGGTGGTGGGGGGGGGGGGTGTTGCCCATGAGCAGATGTTTTTGATTAGCATTTAGAAGGACAAAGATGGAGGTCATCTCTTCCTGGGCAGAGGGGCAGGGTTTGAACCAGAGCTCACCAAGTATAAACAATAACACCTATGAGTACAAAGCACAATACCAATCCCTCAGGAAGACGGAATGTTTAGACAAGACCTAGCACCTAGTCTAGTAGAGGGAATAAAGACTCAACACAAATTTAGTTTCAATGCAATTGGACAAACCCTTATTAAATGCTTATTAGGTACTAGGTTCCCTATATATAAAAACAAAAAGAGAAACAGATCCTATCCTGGAGTATATTAAAGAATTACAAAACAAAGCATTATCTGAAGCTTTAGGATTAATGACAATAAGAGCTAATATTTATATAATACTTCTGTGTACCAGGCCCTGTGGTAAAGGCTTCACAATTATATCTCCTTTGATCCTGACAACAGCCTTGGGAGGTAGGTACTATTAGCCCCAATTTTTTGTTGTCCAGCCTTTCAGTCATGTCTGACTCTCCATGACCCCATTTGGGGTTTTCTTGACAAAGATGCTGGAATAGTTTGCCATTTCCTTCTCCAGCTCATATTACAGATGAGAAAACTGAGGCAAACAGGACCACTTTTGTCCAGGGTCACGCAGGAAGTATCTGAGGTCAGATTTGAACTTAGCCACTCAGCCTGACTCCAGGCCTGGCACTTTATCCACTGCACCATCCAGCTGCCACATCCCCATTTGAAGAAACTGAAGCAAACAGAGGTTAAGTGACTTGTGTGGGTCATATAGCTAGCAGTGTTTGTGGCCAGATTGAATTCAGGTCTTCCTGATTCCAGGCCTGGCTCTTTGAGGTTTAAAGGTGTTAGGGCCCCCAATGTTCACCTAGTCTCCCCATCTCACTTTAGAGATGAGAAAACTTAGGAGCAGAGAGGTGAAATGATTTGCCCTGTAACACAAATGTATTACATAGGTCTCAGTCTAGAGGCCTAGAGAGTCACTCTAGGTCTTAAATAGCAGAGACTGGAGGTAAACCAAATCCTCCAACTTCCAATTCAGTTCTTACCCACTCGGATACACTGTTCTACTTCTGAAAGGTCCTTACCAAACTGAGGGAAGAAAAATTTTGGGAGGGATTGGTATTCAAGTTAGGGTTTAAACTAGGATAGGGAAGAATTAAACAGGCCAAGAAGGGGAGGAAGGAGATTACAGGGCTAGAAAAGAGGGCAAGTAGTCAGTAAGCATTTATTAAAGACTTACTGTGTGCCAAGCACTGTGTTAAGCACCGAGGATGAAAAAAGATAGTCCCTGCTTTAAAGGAGCTCGAAGTGAGACAACATACTGACAACTACATACAAACAAGATAATATATATAGAATAAATTGGAGATAATTAATGGGGAGAAAAAGACATGGTCCAGTGGATAGAGTGCTCAGCCTGGATTCAGGAAGATCTGAATTCAAATCCAGTTTCAGACACTAACTAGCTGTGTGACCCTGAGCAAGTCACTTAATCCTATTTACCTCAGTTTCCTCATCTATAAAATGAACTGGAGAAGGAAATGATAAGCCAGTATTCTTCCCAAGAAAACCCCAAGTAGGGTCATGAAGAATCAGATGTGACTAATCAACAAACCAACAACAGAGAGAAGGCACTAGAATTAAGGGGAATTGGGAAAGGCTTCTCGTAGAAGTTGGGATTGTAGCTGGGGCTTGAAGGAAGTCAAGTGTTCAGAAGCAAGAGATGGAGAGGGAGAGCATTTCAGGCATTGGGGGCAGCCAGTAAAAAAAATACCCAGTGTCTGGAGATGGAACAGCAAGGAAGACAATGTTATTGGATTGAAGAGTGTGTGGTTAGGGTGTGAGTTATAAGAAGTCTAGAAAAGTGTGGGGGTGGGTGAGGGGAAGAGGTCATGAAGGACTTTGAATACCAAACAGAGGATTTTATATTTGGCTCTGAAGGCAATAAGGAGCCACTGGAATTTAGTGAATGGGGCAGAGCGCATTATCAGATCTGCACTTGAAGAAGATCGACAGCTTAAGTGGGAGGCTAAAGTGGGAAGAGACAGGTGAGAAATGGGGAATCCAACCAGCAGGCTACTGCAAAAGTCTGTGAGCTATGAGGAGTAGGGGGCAGCTAGGTGGTGCAGTGGATAGAGCTCTGGACTTGGAGTCAGGAAGACCTGAATTCAAGTCCAGCCTCAGACACTGTATCCTTGGCCAGTCATTTAATCTCTATCTGCCTCCGTTTCTTCAACCATAAAATGGGGATGATATTCACATCTACCACTCAGGGATCAAAGGAGAAAATATTTGTAAAAGACAGTGCCCAGCACATAGTAGGCACCTAAAAGATGTTTTCTTTCTTTCTGCACCAGGATGGTGTCAGTGTCAGAGGAGAAATGAGGACACAGGACACAGAAATGTTATGAAAAGAAAGTAGAGACCATGACAATGGATTAAATGTGGAGGATGGGAAATCTTGAGGGGTCAAGGATTATATTTAGGTTTTGAGCCTGAGTGTTTGGGAAAATAGCGGTGCCCGTGATAGAAATAGGAAATCTTGGAAGGGAGGAGTATTTTGGGGAAAATATATTTAGTTCAGTTTTGCACATTTTGAGCAACAGTAACTTACAATCCAGCCTGTAAATTCATTAAGGTAAAGCTTCATTTTCTGCAAAATGACCAACACCGTCTTTGTGTGGGTTGGAGAACACAGGGCATATTGGCAAACTGCAGGTGCGTAATAAATGCTTGATAGAGTGAGGCTTGGAGTGTAATAGCTAACACTTAAAAACTGACTTAAGGTCTGCAAAGTGCTTTACATCCATGACCTCATTTGATCCTCAGAGTAACCCTATGAGAGAGGTCCTATGATTATTTCCATTTTGTTGATGAGAAAACTAAGACTGAGAGAGGTTGGATGTTTTTCTCAGGGTCACACAGCTATTAGAGGACAAGATTCATATATTCGGGGACAGAGGTGTTAGTATGAGATAAGGCTGGAAAGGTAGATTGGTGATGCTTAAATGCCATGCAGAGAAGTTTGACTTTCACTCAGTACAGAGGAATGACACAGCCAGATCTTTGCCCAAGAAAGAGGATTCTAGCAGCATCATGGACAGACTGGAGGACCTGTTAGGAGGCTGCACAAATAATTCAGAAGAGTAGTGATAAGTGTTTGCACTGGAGTGGTGATGGTAGGGATAGAGAAGAGAGTAGAGATGTAGGAGATGGTGTGGAACTGGAATCTATTGGCTCTGGTAACTGATTTGATATGAAATGTGAGGAAAGAGTAAAAAATCAAAAATAATCCCAAGTTTATAAACAGGGGAGATGGCTGAACAGTAGCTCTCTGGAAAGAAAAGTGATGACAGGAGAAGTTTGGGGCTGGAATGCAGCAGACATTGATAGTATCTAAGTCAGGGTAGGGAACCTTCAGTCTTAATGCAGAAGTTTTGTATACTTGAAATTGACAGAGGACATCAGCCTGAAGATGTCCTGTAGGTCATTGGACATGTGGGTCTGGAACTGGACATAGAGACTTGGGAGTCATCTGCTTAGAGGAAATACTTACAAATTAAAGGATCAATGAGATTGCCAAAGGACATGGTAATAAAGAGAAAAGAAAAGGCAGTCAAGGACAGACCTTTGGCAAACACCTATGGTAAGGGATTGGGAAAAGGCTGAGGAGCCAGGGAAAGAGTTAGAAAAGGAGTACGTAGAGAAACAGGAGGAACTGGAAAGCATGGAATCTCTGAAGCCAAAGGAAGAGAAAACTCAGATAAATCTTTCAGATTAAAATAATAAAGTCTTAGCAAGGCCAACTCATTTATGATGGTCATCTCTTTTGGCTAATGAGGACCATCTGGATTTACTTTAGCTTGCATAGGGTTGGGATAAAGAAAGGAAGTTGAAATGAATTGAGAAGCCAGAGAGGGTGACCAAGAGCATAGAGAGGTGAAGAAGAATTTGTTTAGTCGTTTCCAGTCATGTCTGACTCTTCATGACCCCGTTTGGGGTTTTCTTGGCAAAGAAGCTAGAGTGGTTTGTCATTTCCTTCTCCAGCTCATTTTACAGGTGAGGAAACTGAGGCCAACAGGGTTAAATGACTTGCTCAGGGTCACACAGCTAGTAAGTATCTGAGATTGAATTTGAATTCAGGAAGATGAGTCATCCTGACTCCAGGCCTGGTACTCTATCCCCTGTGCCACCTAGCTTCCTGTGAAGGAGGATGTTGATTAGGATGTCACTGATAATCTGTAAAAAGACAGTTTCATTAGAGAGGTGAGGGCAGAAGCTTGAACATAGCTGAAGGGAGTATATGGAAAGAACCCAGAAGTATCTGGTGTATCAATCAGTCAATAAGACAATCAGAAAGTATTTATTAAGCACCTACTATATGTGCAGTACTGTGAAAGGACTCAGGGGTCACAAATTACACCCCAGCTGGCCACATACACCTAGTAGAGGCAGGAGCTAAGAGTAGTTTTTACATATTGTAATAATGTAAAATTCTAAAAATTATTCTTAGTTGTAGGGCTCTACCGATGCAGACAGTTGGTTGAACTAGTCCCTGCCCTCAAAGAGCTTACATTGAAAATGGGGAGTGAATATCCCCAGACATGTATGAAATAGTTACAGGGTAACTTGGAAGGACCAGTAAAGGGCAAGTCATTGGTGAAGTAAATGTTTTAAAGAAGTTTATCATAGGGCTATGAGTTAAAGAGGAGAGCAGGATTGTTGAGCAACAATGATGACCCAGCTTAGTCAATCAACGAACATTAAAATTAGTAATCACTTACTATGTGCCAGGTACTATATTAAGCACTGGGGATAAAAATATAAACAAAGAAGAAAGATAGCCTTACCTTTAAAAAGCTTATATTCTAATGGGGTGGACAAAAAAAAGGAAACTGAAAATTGGGGGGAGTGAAGGTATCTGGAACCAGAAATGATAAAGTATGGGGGAGTGCTGTCTGGGGGGAAAGGAAGAAATGGCTGACCTGGGCTCCTTCCATAAAGGGAGGTTCTGGGCAGAACCCTCCACCCTCCAATCAGAGGGAGGAGCCTCAGGAGCAGAGCTTACTTCCAAGGTATGAGATCTAGGGATGAAGTGATTTTCCAGGTACATGATTAAACATAGATTGTACATCATACTGGCACATAATAAAAAAAAATCCAGAGGAGAGCAGGCTCATGGGAAATGCAAGATGGTACACCATAACACAGATTTGGAGTGGCTTAATTTTCTGATTTTGCCCATCTACCTTCAGCAGCTCAGAGGTAGAGGACAGAAATCAGAGATATCAGGAGTAAACCAGGGATGAGGATTTACAAATTGAGAATGGCAGAAGTTCAGGAGACATTATGATAACAGAGAGTGAAAGCTTAAGATTAGACCACAGACTTAAGGATGGCTATGGAAGAAAAGGAAGTTGTGAGGGACATGGATTGGAGAATATGGATGGCCAATGACAATGCAAAGAGTAGGCTTAATGTGAATGAAAATGTGGAGGACATAGGAGGATAAGAAATTGTAGTCAGAGGATGACTGTTCCAAGTTTCAGATTTTGGATCTAGAACATTTACACAGACATTGAAATTTAAGATGTGACTATGTAGTTTGTGACTAAAATGGGGTGGAAGAGAAAATCAGAGTTGGGGCAGTGTATGTTCAGGTTGTTAGAGGACTCATCAATGTATATGTTAATCTTCCAAGAGGAAGGAAGAGAGAGGAACACTACTACTTAGGTAAGCATAAGAGTCACTGAAAAAATTGGGACAATGGC
>JAQQSK010009874.1:0-12902 GCA_028658325.1 Potorous gilbertii | reverse complement strand
GAGATTCAAATTCTGCCCCCCAGACTCAGGGCTTTCAGTGGTGGGCCTGGCTGCTATTCAGTGGGAGCTTAAGTTCCGGTGCTCAACTCCCAATGACGATTTTCTAAGGCAAAATGCCTTCCACACTCAGAGAATGAAATATGCAAGTCATTCGCAGAATGTAGCAGATCATGTTTGTGTGTGTGTGTGTGTGTGTTAGTGTATTATGTTTTGATTTGTTATATGATTTCTTCCACTTATGTTAGTGCGACTACATTAGCATCACTATAGTGAAAATATGCTCAATAGGAAAGTATATGTAGAACCTATACAGAATTGTATGCTGTCATGGGGAGGGAGGGTGGTAGCGAGGGGAAGGTGTGGGGGGGATAAAATCTTAATTTTAAGGAAGTGATTGTAGAACATTTATAAATAAATAAAAAAAAGAAATAAAAAAATTCTGATGCTCAGGTGGGGGCAAGAGCGCCTCCCAGGCTCAGTTCCCTCAGGGGTTTTTTGGAGAGACCTTCTGTAATGGATCTGAGATCTTGCTTGCTCTGGAAGCCTCTGGCCACTGCCTCCCGAGGGTGCCCAAGTCATGGAGACTCCCTGCTCCCTTTCAGCCCCTCCAGACGTCTTTCTCACTGACCTGTACGTCTGTGGGTTGAGGGACCTTTGTGGATGCTGGAGATTCTGTCCCTGAATCCTGCTCGGATCTGCTTGCTCCTCTCAATGCCATGGGGCCTGGGAAGGGCTGGGCTCTGCGCGTGTCTGGTGCATGATGTACCTTTGGGGTCGGTTTTTCAAGGCTCTCTGGAATGGATATATCCTTCTCCCCATTGCTGCTTGGCTTCTACTGTTCCAGAATTTGTTGGGAGTTCTTTTTATAGATAATTGTGGGCTGTGGGTTCGGAGGTAACATATGTGAGTCTTTTTATGCCACCATCTTGGCTCCGCCCCCCTCAATGTCATTCTTAAAGTAATATTGCTGTTACTATATACAATATTCTCATGCCTCTGCTTATTTGCACTCTTCATTACTTCATGCAAATCTACAAATATTGTTCTAAGTTCATCAAGCTCGCCCTTTCTTATATCAAATGATGTTCCATTACATTAAAATACTACAACTTGTAAAAGCATTTCCTAGCTGATGGGCATCCTTATAATTTTCAGTTCTTTTCTGCCACAAGGAGAGCTACTACAAACATTTAAGACCAAATCAGTTCCTTTCCTTTTTCTCTAATGGTCTTTGGAAATAAACCTAGTACTCGTATTGCGTGGTCAAAGGACATAAGCATTTTAACATCTTTTGTAGCATAATGCTAAATTGCTTTCCAAAATTATTGTTTCAATTCACAACTCCCCCAACAATGAATTAGTGTCCCAATTTTTCTGCATCCCCTCTAACATTTATTATTTTAATTTTATTCAGTCTGGTAAGTGTAAAATGATATCTTAACGTTGTTTTGATTTGTATTTCTCTAATCAGCTATGATTTATAACATTTTTATATGAATATGAATAGTTTTGATTTCTTCATTGAAAAACTACCTATTCACACCCTTTGACATATTTATCAATTGTGATTTATTTGTTTTCTTATATGTTTGAGAAAACTTTTTAAATATTTGAGATAGACCTTTATCTGAGAAATTCCCTCCATTTTTCCTCAATTCTCTTCTTTCTGAATGAATAATACTAACTTTAAAATAAAGAAGTGGCTGGGTAACACAGTGGATAGTGTCAGGCCTGGAGTCAGGAAGACTCATTTTCCTGAGTTCAGATATGGTCTCAGCCACTTGCTAGCTATGTGACCCTGGGCAAGTCACTTACCCCTGTTTACTTGTTTCCTCTTCTGCAAAATGAGTTGGAGGAGGAAATGCAAATCACTCCAGTGTCTCTGCAAAGAAAATCTGTATTTGGATCATTAAGAGTTAGACACAATTGAAAATGACTGAACAACAAGTTTCTATACTTAGGTTTATAAAAAAATCAGTGGCAGAATACTGTTGGTAGTACACCTAGACAAAAGTTTCTCCAAATATGACCTTGAGGTTCTAGTGTACTGCAAACTTCATGTGAGTAAACAGTGTTACCTAATATACTTCAATTTTTAAAAGGTAATATTGGGAGAGAATTAGTAAAACCATACTAAAATCATGAAACCAAGCATCTGGAATATGATAATTCTGATATACTGTTTCCAACTCAAACCATACCTCTATTTCTAAATTAAGTTGCAGGTACCATATCTAAGAAAGGATTTAAATAAGCTAAGAGGTAGTTCAGAGGAAGCCAACCAAAATAATAAACAATTCATGTGATTATACATTTCACAAAATGGAAATATTTCCTCTGGATAAGAGATAAGTTTTGTTTGGTATTTGGCAGGTGGAGGTAGGAGGGGAAAGATTGCTCACTTAAAATAACTGAAACCTATTAAGTGGGAAAGACCTCTGTTATTTTGGTTTGTCTCAGAGGACAAGAATTGGAGTCAGGGATGAAAGTTTAATAGAATGAAATTTTGGTGCAATCTAAATAAAGATGTGAACAAAAAAATAAGTACCTCTATGTACCTCTATTCTAATCAATGAGAATATAAAGAAAGGAATAAAAAAAGTCGTTGGCACTGAAGAGTTCAAGAACTAATGAAAATAAACAATAAAATTTGCAACAATTAGAGCTTTTTAAAAGTGGAAGATGTTTGCTTAACAGGTAGTAAGAAAACCATCAATGACTGGTTGGGTTTAGAGGAGATTCCTGATTAGATATAACTTGAACTAGGGCAGTAATAAGTTCACTTTTAGTTCAGATAATGACTTCTAAATCAGGGTGGAGGATTATTAAGAAGTCCTAATCTAATCTCCCCTCTCTTCAGGCAAATGTCTACAATTTGTTGGGCTAGTTATGGTGGAAGTTGGAGATTGTATTGTCATCCTGCTGCTATCATGTAGTACACTCTAGTGTGACATGGAAAATTCAAACAGTGTAATGTGTGTGTGTGTGTGTGTGTGTGTGTGTGTGCAAGTGTGTGTAGAGAGAAAGACAGAGACAGAGAGAAGGAGGAGAGGAAGAAAAGAGAGGGGTAAGAGAGTGAGGGGGAGAGAGAGAGACAGAGACAGAGAGAGAGACAGAGAGAGAAACAGAGACAGAGAGAGACAGAGAGAGAGAGACAAAGAGAGACTGACTATTCAGTCATACAATGAAGAATCCTTCCTTCTTGCGACTGGATTTTTGGCAAGGCATCCAAGAACTTAGAACCCACACCTCTATTGCCCAATAATGGGTATGATACAGCTCAGGAAATGATTTAGGGAGTATACAGAACAAATGTACATTCCCTTCCAAAATGCAAGATGTCCCCTATGCATAACCTGAACACCTAAACTCAATTTAAAAAGAAAGGAAAAAAGAAAGGAGGAAGAAAGGAGAGAAAGAAAAAGAAAGACAGAGAGAGGACTCTGTCTCTCCCCCACTCTCTTTCTACACACACACACACACACACACACACACACACACACACACACACACTCATTTTATATGTGTGTATGAAAAAATTGCACTATAGATTTTATAGAGTCAAGGAAGGAAGGAAGAGAGATGGTGAAGAAAAGAAGGAAATTCCTGCACTGGAAAAGTGATACAATCACATTACCTCTGTACGTTCTTCAGTCAGCTGCAGGTTTCATCTAAAGTCCACTAACCTCCTTCTATTCAGGTCAATAACTTTGGGTGTAGGAACATCCATGCCAGACAGGCAGTACAAATCAGGGCAGTGTCCAACAGACTTTGCTCCAGATCAGTACTTCATTTCAGTGGAGCTTATTTGCTGCCATCCTCTTGCTGACACTCACTGATCTTCCCAAAACTGCATTTTTTTTACACTTATGACAGCATCTTTCTCCTCCTGCTTTGGTTAACTTTCTTAGACTTGACCTTTTAATTTTAAACTAACTGACGAATTAAAAAACATAAACATACACCTTGATTTCTTGTAATATAGGCATACTCACAGGTAGAAATTATTGAGAATATGATAAATTTCTCTCTTATTTTTCTGTAGCATACATCACTGGAATCCCAGCTGGTATAAGGATGAAGGGTGAAGTGGAAAGAGTGTTGACTTTAGTCAGAAGACATGAGTTGGAAGGCAATTCTGCTCTCCGTGACCTGGAGGGAAGTCACTTAATGTCTCCTGGCTACAGCTTCCTCATCTTTAAAATGAGAAGGTTGGATTCCATACCCTCTAAGTTCACTTCTCATTTTAAGTCTATAAATATGTGTTTGAATAATCAATGAAGAAGAATTGATATAGTGTTTGCTAATGTTTCAATCTACTATGCACTGAGGATATATCTATAATATAGCTGTAAAGCACTTTGTTCTTAAAGAGCTTTTACACTCTCAGAAGGCATTTGTGTGTAGATATTTACAAAAACACAGAAATCAAATGTCATTGACTCCTTTCTATTACCAATCAGTTTTCTCCAGAGGTATAGTACATCTAACTTTTCTAAAATATTATACATCTCTTTAAGTTTTTTAAATTTATTTTATAGTTAGTTTTATCTGTTTCTGAGAGGGCAATTGGGTTGCCTACTAATATAACTAATCTCAGAGGGAAGACATTAGCATGAGACCAGGAAAACCTTTATTCAGAAGGTGACTCTAGTGATGAGTCTTGAAAGAAGTCAGCAACTGGAGGAAGTGGGAAAATGTATGAGGTGGGAAATCATTTAAGGCATGGGGAAGAACCAGTACTAAAGAGGGGTGATAGAAGATCATGTGTGAGCAGCATCAAGAAGGACATTAGGGCTGAAACATAGAAAGTATGGAGGGGTATAATATGCATGTACATACTGAAGGTAGGGAAGAGTCAGGTTGTGAATATCATATGCTGAAGGAGAAGTTTGTTTGTGAACCTAGAGCTCCTGGGGAGCAAATGGAGGGGTACTTTGTTTGTTTTACAGGAATTTTGTTTGTTTATTTTTTAAGTAAAGTGTTGATATGGTCAGAGGTGTGCTCAAAGAAAATAACTTTGGTGGCTCTAGAGTAAATGCATTAGAGACAGAGAGCAGTTTGAGGCAAGGAGACCAATCAGAAGTCTATTTTTAATTATTCAGTAGAGAGGTAAAAAACCTTGCATAAAGTTGAGTATATGAAGAAAAAGGGCAGGGGGACAATTGTGCCTCCTGCTAAGATATCTACATTAAAGATCACAGAGAAGTCCTGATTCTCTTATAAAAACATGATAAATATGTGAAAAGGACTCAGTATGATGCAATGATTAAGGAAATCAGAGAGAAATGGGATATCTTCCATCTAGTCCAGAAATAAAATAATATACAGGTTTCAGAAGTCAATAGAAACTGGGAGGTTGAACACAATAAGGAAGTCAGTGCATTCTCAGGTAAACAATCTTGAATTCTGCTATCCCAGGGAATATGACAATGCCAAGGAAACCAGAGCAAACTCTAGTAAATGGGACTGAAGGCAACAGGCCTTCTGAATTATGATGCACCAAGTGACTTGCAAGTCATTGTGTACTCTGGTAAATGAAAACTGAAATATGATTTAGTCCCTGGCCTTTTAGAACAGTAGAGTGTAACCAAACCAAATGCTTATAAATTATTTTACAGGGAGTCAGAAAAAATCTGTAGACAGTTTCTCTCTCTCTCTCTCTCTCTCTCTCTCTCTCTCTCTCTCTCTCTCTCTCTCTCCCTCTGTCTGTCTGTCTTTCTATCTCCATTCATTCATCTATTCATTTATTTATCGAATTCTTTATTTCTTTGTTCATCACCTTACAATCTATTTACTTATTAACTTGTTCATTTACTTCTTTTTTTTACTTTCTTTGCCTGTTTATTATCCATTCATTCATTTGTTTATTTGCTTATATACTTGTTTATTCATTAATTTCTTCATTTATTTCATTTACTTATCTATTAATGGGCTTTTTTGCCTATTTGTTTATTTATTCATTTAAGACCAAGTCTCTTTTATCTCACCTAGATTGGTAGTAAAAGCACCTAATCTCACTCTAATCAGTATGGCAGCTTTGACCTAACTTTGTCTGGGTGACCCCACTTAGGCAATTTTACCATATAAATCCCAAAGTTACTGCAGACACCCAGTTGGTTTTGTCTTCTGTATCATACAGCTAATAGAATTAAGACATTCACCAGCCTCAGCCTGTATCTTACTCTGGGATTACAGAAGTGTGTCGATATGCCTGGCCAACCTGTGGAAGTTGGGAGCAATGAAAGCCAAAGCAAAATACAGGGAGGATGAGAATCTGGGATTCCTTGACATGGAGCCTTTCCAAAGTGTGGGACCAACCAATACAATGGCCATAATTTTACTGTTTCCTGAGAGAACAGAAGGATAGAACCATGTCACAAAAGGAAATTGTTCAAGGAGAAAGTAGAAATAGAACAAGGCCAACAGCCACAGTGGAACAGGATACTGAAAGGTAAGCTAGAAATAGAGGTCCTGATTATAGTCAAGTAAAATCCATCTGTGTAAAACACAGGATACAGGTCAAAACTGAGTCTATGTAAGCCACCAGAAAGTACAGGAAAGGGAAAAACTGGGCCTTAGTGCAAAGTCCCAATTCAAAACCATAGGCTAGGACTTTGAATAAATAGAAGAAATCACTGAACTCAGTGAAGAAATGCTATGGATGAAGACAAGTCCAAGACTTAAATCCTGAAGAGGAAAATAATTGCCAAAAAACTTCAAGCAAAAGCTCAGTGGGGAAATATACATACATGCATATATGTGTGTGTGCCTGTGTATATATGTATACATATGCATATATATGGGTATATATGTATACGTATATAAACACATATATATGTACACACATATATACAATGCATATGTATACACATATACATATGTGTATGTGTATATATACACACATATGTGTGGTGTGTGTGTGTGTGTGTGTGTGTGTGTGTGTGTGTGTATCTTGGCCACAAGTTCCATAAGGCTGGCTGGAAGAAATGAGTCAAGGGATAAAAATTCAATTATAAATGTAGTAAAAGCTTTGAAAGAAGAAAAGGTGTAAGGAGAACACAAATTTTAGAACAGACATTGGAAAATGTTACTCAAGTAATGGACTCTGAATAGTAGAGTTGTTGTTGTGTTGTTGTGTTTGGCATTCATTGCCAAAGAAGACTATGTCATCAGAGAAATTACAACATGACTCTCATTTGACTTTGCTTTGAGTGAGGGAGGGTTGTGCAAGGTCACCACTTTTACTTGTCCTCTGGAGCCATCTTGATCTCGTGACCGGATATTCATCAGGATGAATAGTAGAGTAATAATGGCTCAAGGATTCCATAGAGGAGAAAGAAATTTTAGAATAAATTCAAGAGATTTTAAAAAATTTTCATTTTTTCCATATAAATTTATTTTCAATTTTCAGCATTCATTTCCACAACATTTTGAATTTCAAATATTCTCCTCATCTCCCTCCTACCCACGTAGCAGGACATGTACCTTGAGTCCACTTTCCTCCAATCTGCCCTTCCTTCTATCACCACTACTCCTTATCCCGTTCTTTTCTACTTCCCTGTAGGGAAAGATAGATTTCTATACTTGTCTACATATATTATCTTCCAGTTGCATGTGAAAACAACCTCTAATATTCATTTATAAAACTTTGAATTTCACATGTTCTCCCTATCCCCCTTGCCACCCACAATCATTGAGAAGGCAAGCAATTCAATAAAGGATATACATATGTGGTCATGCAAAAGATCTCCACAAAAATGATGTTGTGAAAGACTAAGTACATTTCCCTCTATCCTATCCTGCCCACCATTTATTCTATTCTTTTCCTTGACCTGTCCCTCTACAAAAGTGTTTTCTTCTAATTAACCCTTCCTCCAAAGTGCCATGCCTGCTCTTATTCCCCTTCCCATCCCCTTTACCCTTGCTTTCTTTTAGGGTAAAATAAACTTCTGTACCTAGTAAATGTGTATGTTATTCCCTCTTGAAGCCAAATCTGATGAAAGAAAGACTCACTTATTCCTTCTTATCTTCCCCTTCTTCCCCTCCGTGGTAAAAATGTTTTCTTGCCTCTTTTATGTGAGAAGATGCATTGCGTTCTACTTCTCCCTTTCACTTTCTCCAGGTACATTCTTCTCAACACATACACATACACACACACACACACACACACACACATTCCTTTCAATTATCCTAACACTGAGAAAGGTCTTATGAGTTATAATTATCATCTTTCCATGAAGGAATGTAAACAGTTCAAATTTAATAACTCCCTTATGGTTTCTCTTTCTTGTATACCTTTTCATGCTTCCCTTGATTCTTGTATTTGAAAGTCAGATTTTCTATTCAGCTCTGGTATTTTCAACAGAAATTCTCAGAAGTAGCCTATTTTATTGAAGTTCCATTTTTTTCCCCTGAAATATTATACTAAGTTTTGCTGGGTAGGTGATTCTTGACCTCTGGAATATCATATTCCAAGCCCTTCAATCCCATAATGTTGTTAAATGCTGCTAAATCCTATATTATTCTGATTGTGTTTCCACATAGTTGAATTGTTTATTTCTGATTGCTTTTAATATTTCCTACTCAACCTGGGAATGCTGGAATTTGTTTACAATATTCCTAAGAGTTTTCCTTTTGGGAATCTCTTTTAGAAGGTGATTGGTAGATTGTTTCATTATCTATTTTTTCATCTGGTTCTAGAATATTAATGCACTTTTCCTTGATAATTTCTTGAAAGATGATGTCTAAGCCCTTTTTTTGATCATGGCTTTTAGGTAGTCCAATAATTTTTAAATTATCTCTCCTGGATTCATTTTCCTGGTCAGTTGTTTTTCCAGTGATATACTTCACATTGTTTTCTATTTTTTCATTCCTTTTGTTTCATAATTTCTTGATTTCTCATAAAGTAATTAGTTTCCATTTGTTCAATTCTAATTTTTAAAGAATTATTTGTTTTCATTGAGCTTTTGAACATTTTTTTTTCCCATTTGGCCCATTCTGCATTTTACGGCATTCTTTTCCTCATTGACTTTTCCAGCAAGAGTGGGAGAGAAGTGGGGGAGCAACTACCACTACATCTCAATGGGGTCAAGAGAGACAGGCACTCTTATGAACTCCTCTAAATCCCCTCTAGCCTCAATGAGGGGTGGTTGAGGCACACACAGATTCCCCATGTGTTCCTTGTGGTTTTTCCCATGGATCCTCTCCCTCACTGACCAATGCCCACTTACTCTTATAGAGCAATACAAACAAGGCATCTTGCCAACAATTAAGCTCATAAGTTAACTTTAGCAATATTGTCATTCTCTGCAAGTGTAGTAAATATTACATTATGTCACTCCTATATAACATGGCACAGTCTCAGTAGGACTGTCTGTCACTATGATTCTAAGAACTACTATCTAGAATCCTTGACACTATTCTAGGAGTTATTATCTAACACCTGAAAACTAGACATTTCCACAGTCTTGGATCCTGAGAAACTAAGAAGGATACTAAAATCTTCCTTACATACAACGAGACCCAGTAGGAATGAATTAACTTCAAAATAGTATGTGCAGAGTTAATTGCTGGTACAAAATGATTCCTTAAGTGACAAAGGGAGTATAAATCAGTGAATATAGATGGAGGAAAACACAAAGTTAAAAACATAATTTTAAATATGAAAAAGGAGCAGCATGGATTACAAAACATAATAAACATTTTGTTTCAAATAAAAACTTATATTTAAAAATTAAAGATACATGGAGGGAAAAAAATTGAAAACTAACAAAATTTACCATACATCATATGATTTCCTAAAACTCCAGAAGTCAGAATCATTCTATTAGAGATAAAAATGCACAATATCAAAATAGATGTTAAAAGAGAAACTTTAATCTGCCAATCAACATGTATTTATTAAGTGATTATTATGTCACCATCACCCTACTAAAGATTAAAATACTCCATTTTTTAAATTATCTCTCCTGGATTCATTTTCCTGGTCAGTTGTTTTTCCAGTGATATACTTCACATTGTTTTCTATTTTTTCATTCTTTTTGTTTCATAATTTCTTGATTTCTCATAAAGTAATTAGTTTCCATTTGTTCAATTCTAATTTTTAAAGAAATATTTGTTTTCATTGAGCTTTTGAACATTTTTTTATAAAGGTCTAAAGACCTTTATAGACTTGCTCCCTCCTACTTTTCCAATCTTCCTACACTTACTTTTCACTATATAGTGTTCAATACAGTGACACTGCCTGCCTGACCTGTGAACAAGACACTTTAACTTTATGTTTCAGAACATTTTCCCTGACTGTTCCACATGCCAGGAAGTCTCCACCTTTTTTTGCTGTGGCTACTAATTTTTAGGAATTCTTGTGAGTCCCAAATGAAATCTCATCATCTGCCAGAAGTCTTTAACAGTCCTTTAATCTTGTGCCTTGCTTCCATTCATTATTTCCTGGTTTTCCTGCATATTGTTTACTTTGAATATATTTGTATGTCATCTCTTTAATTAGACTGTAAAATTCTTGAGGGTAGAGACTGCCTTTTGCCACGTTTTTTCTGTTACCGGTGCTTAGAACAGTGCCTTATTAAATATAATGGGCACTCAACAAATGTTTATTGTTTAATTGATACCAAATAAAAACTAGTCCTTGCTTTCAAAGGACTTACATTTTAATGTAAAATAAAACACATACAAACTTAAGTTTTAACTAGATACATACATAGTAGAAAAAAGATAATTTTCAAAAGGAAAGTACAAGAAGTTTGGCGTATCAGATTCATCCTTCTGAAGGATGAACATTTCAGTTAATTGTAAAGGAATTCAGGAATTCTGGGAGGCAGAAATCAACAGGCTGAACTTTCTAGGCATGGAGGAAATCAGTGAAAAACATAGATTGTGAGATGGATCATCAATTGTGAGGAAAAACAAATAGGCCAGAATAGCTAAAGGCTAAACAGAGGTGGGTAACCTGTGGCCATATGGCCTTCTAGATCCTTAACTGTGGCGTTTTGATTGAATCCAAAATTTTTGGATCTATTTGGTAAAATTTGGATTTAGTCAAAAGGTCTCACTGTAGACTTAAAAACAAAATCAGGCAAACTAGATAGTGTTGTGAATAGAATGTTGACCCTGGAGTCAGAAAGACTTACCTTTGGGAGTTCAAATCTGGCCTCAAACACTTACCAGCGATGTGACCCTTTGCAAGTCACCTCATCCCATTTGCTCAGTTTTGTATCTGTAAAAATGATCTGGAGAAGGAAATTCAAACCACTCTAGTATTTTTTTTCCGAGAAAACCCCAAATGGAGTTATGAAGGGTAACATATGACTGAAATGACTGAATAACAACAAAAAATGTGAATGGAAAGAAGGGGACACAATCTAAACAAGTTCTAGGGGAAAAAAGTAACAGCTAACAAATGGTGGGATATTCAAGGTGAAAAAGGAAAAGGAGTGGTGGATGATTCCAACAATGAAGACAGTCCCTGCCCTTAAGGAGCTTAAATTTTAATAGAAGAGACAACATACATACAAAGATATACAAATCATGATATGTTCACTAGGAATAGGAAATGGTTAACAGCAATAATGTAATAGAATTAATAAGAGCTAGGTAAGGCTTCCAGTAAAAGAATGTATTTTCAGTTGGGACTTAAAGAAAGAAAGGAATTCAGTAAGCAGAGGAAAAGAAGTAGAACGTTCAGGGAGGGGAGTGGTGGGATGGAGGAACAGTTAGAATCAGAGACAGATGAAAGTTAGGGCACTCTGTGGGAAAATAGCAGGGGGATTGGATTAAGGGTACACATAGAATGGCTACTTAGCAAAGAAAAGGGCTACTTTTCCAGCAGAATTTACTACTTCACTGCCTCAGGGTTTTATGACTAATCTTGAGATGCTGTAATATGTTCATGGTATAACTTATGAACCACACTTGTATATCAAATAACCATATTTAATTCACTTTTAGAAAGAGTATAACAATGGTATAGTTGAAGCAAAAAAAAATTTAAAAGATAAAGAGAAAAAGAAAGTTTCAAAATTTTCTGACAATCTCCCACTAGTACATACAGATGTTAGGGGAAAGCAGGTTCAAGCTTAGAAAGCTCACTGTAAAGGGGTATCTTTTGAAGTCCTTTTCTGTAGTAACTACTTGGTATGGTATAAATACATACATACTTATTTACTTACATGTATATGTATATGCGTGATTGAACGTATATATGTGTGTATACACATATATGGCATGACATATGTACATATACAAACACACACATATATATAAATCTATACAAATACCTATATATGTTTGATTATATGTTATCTCTCTATATATATTTTTTCCTCTGCTCCTGCTAGACCCTCAAATTTGTCTTTCCTAATTGCATCTAATCTGCCCTTACCTCTCAATGAAGAGATTGCCACCAGCTGCATCTATCCCAGTGACATTACTTAGGATGCTGGTGAAAAAGTCCAAATCCTCCAAGCTTCTCAAGTTCTCAAGGCCATCATAATGTCAAGGAGGGGGTGGTGACTGAGGTTAAAGTGAATTATTCCTTACCAAGTGATTCCTTCTAGGTAATTTATTTCAAAGGTTGTTACCTGACTCAATATCTACTGAAACCCCGGGTTCCAGATTAGTCTGCCATTTTATAGACAATCTATAAAATCTAACCAAGTTTCCTCAACCAACCTGTGCATATTTCCCTTTGAAGTGTGAATATAATCTCAGTTTATTTAATGATGTTCAAAGCCATTTAAATTTCTCAAGGGGCCTTTGTCCTAAGTCTAAAGCTTATGATTGATTGACTCAATCGAGAAGTGTTCTTATCTGATTAATCAGGATTCTGCATTTTAACAATTACTTTAAAGGGAGTATGGAGATAATTCGTTCATTAACTCAATTTA
>JAQQSK010009873.1:0-12902 GCA_028658325.1 Potorous gilbertii | reverse complement strand
CTGTTTTTAAATATCACATTCATTTCCTATTGAATATTTCCTCCCCACCTCCACTACCTTTCAGAAGAATTATGCCTAGAAACAGGAGAAAACAGTTAGTTAACTCATAGAGCACTTAAACATATTGGTGTGCATCATTCTACACCCAAAGATTAACACCTCTACCTAGAAGAGAAAAGCATGTTTCACTATTTATTCTCCGTGACCAGTAATAGTCAATGCCATTTTTCTGAGTTCCAATGTTTTTCAATGGTGTTTTTCCCTGCATTATACTATATATATTGTTCTTCTGGTTCTGCCTTGTTTGCTCTGTATAATTTCATACAAATCTTGTCATGTTTCTCAGAATTCTGCATATTTTTCATTTTTTAAGATACAAATAAATTGCATTATGTTTCTATAGCAAAATGTATTTAGTTATTTTCCAACCAATGGACATCTATGTTGTTTCCATTATTTTCTTCCCACAGAAATCAATCATACAATCCATTAATCAATCAAGAAGTATTTATTAAGAACTTACTATGTGCTAGGATCTGGTAGTACAATGGAAATAATCCCTCTTTACAATAACCTTACATTTTAATAGACAAAACAAATGTGTACAAATATATAAAATAAAAATATAAAGTTAATAAATACGTATATCCTCTATATATAAATTATGTGTGTGTATAGTATTTAAATACAAGATAGTTTGAGAAAAGTTCAATAGCAACTTGGAGGAACTGTGAAAGACTTCCTGCAGAAGAAAGTGTCTGATTTTCTATTTTTAAAAAAGGGGTAATGAGAGATAAAAGTAAGGAGTTAAGTAAATCTCATGCGTGAAGGGACTTGCCAGTGCAAAGGCAAAGAAACAGGATATGAAATATCTGTAGTGAGGAGCATAGAGAAGGTTAGCGGTGCACTTTGGTGGTGCACTGGATAGACTGCCAGGCCTGAAGTCAGAAAAATGAGTTCAAATCTGACCTCAGATACATACTAGCTGTGTGACACTGGGCAAGTTACTTAACCATGCTTACCTCAGTTTACTCAACTTTAAAATGAGCTGGAGAAGGAAGTGGAACACCACTCAAGCATTTTTGCCTAAAAAATGCCAAATGGGGTCATAAAAAGTTGGACATGACTGAACAACAACAACAAATAGAGAAGTCTAGGCAGTGTGGAAAAGAAAATAATATTCATTGAGGCTGAACAGATAAACTGAATCTAGTTTGTATAGAATTTTAAATTCACTCTTGGTAGAGGTGTTCATATATTATTGCAGAGGTAATAGGAAGCCGCTGGTTTTGGTCAAGTAGAGGATTTGTGTGGTCAGATGAGTGCTTAAGGAAAATTACACTGGCAGAAATGTGTGTGATGGACTGGAGAAGGGAGAGCCTTGAAGCAGGGAGACCTATTTCAAGAGGATGTTACAATAATCTAGACTGAAGGTGATAAGGACCTTACCTAAAGTGATAGCTGGGTGGAGAAAAAGTGATGGATATGTAGGGCAGAGCCAAGATGGTAGAGTAAATACAACAACTTGCTTATGCTCTCCCAAATTCTCTTTGGAACAACTCTAAAATAATACCTCAAAAAAAATTCTGGAGCAACAGAAACAAAAGGAAAAGGTGAAACGGTTTTTCAACCCAAAGTAAATTAGGTCAGGAGGAAAAGTCTGTTTCACTGGGGTGAGAGTGGAGAACAGTCCAGCACAGGTTTCACCAGCAAGCCAACAGCAGAGCTTCAGGGCAACTGAATCAATTGTGGAGGAAGCAATTTCTAGAGCTCTCGGCCCACATATGGCAATGAGATTGGAAAACTGGTCAGAAGGAGATTACATGGGACCCTTTGCTGCCACTGAAAGCAGGACTCTTGTGCATTACTCATTTGTGGTTTGGGGTTATAGTTCTAGGGTGAGAAAGAGTACTTTTGGTCACAGAACAGAACACAGACAAGAGCAGTGATCACACCTCTCCTTAGATCAAACCAAGTTGGAAGAACTGAAAGCTTACAGACTCTTAGAAGTAGCTCTGAAAAGAGCAGCATGAAAAACCTGAAGCTTGTCACAATGACCCCTCAACCTCAGGAGTAGATATCAACTTTGAAATAAAGTTAAAAGTCAAAAAAATAGTATGGAAAAATTAACTAACGACAACAAAAATAAATCTGACCATAGAAAGTTACTATGGTAACAGAAGAAGAATCAAACTCAGAAGCTGGCAATCAAAGCAATTATTTGTAAAGCCTCAAAATAAAATATGAATTGGACTCAAGACCTGGAAGAGCTCAAAAATGAATTTAAAAAATTGAATAAGGGAAATGGAGAAAAATTGGGAAAGGAAATGAGAATTATATAAGAAAATCTTGAAAAAGAGCAAATAGTGTGGTAAAGGAGGCATGAAAAAATATTGAAGAAAATAACATCTTAAAAAACAGACTAGGTCAAATGGTAAATGAGGCACAAAAATTTACTGAAGAAAAGAACTCTCTAAAAAGTAGAATTGGTCAAATGAAAAAGGTGACACAAAATCTCAGTGAAGAAAATAATTCCTTAGAAATAAAAATTGAGCAAGTGGAATCTAATGACTTCATGGGACATCAAGAAAAAATGAAACAAATCCATAGAGTGAAAAAATAGAAGAAAATGTGAAATATTTCATTAGAAAAACAACTGACCTGGAAAATTGATAAAGGAAAGTTAGTTTAGGAATTATTGGACTATGTGAAAACCATGATTAAAAAAGAGCTTAGAGTTCATATTTCAATAAATTATCAACAAAAACTTCCTTGATATCATAGAGCCAGAGGCTAAAATAAAAAATAGAAGAATCAACTGATCACCTCATGAATAGAGTTCAAAGTGAAAACTTCCTGCAATATTATAGCCAAATTCCAGAGTTTCCAGGACAACAAGAAAATATTGTAAGTAACCAGAAAGAAATAATTCGAATATCAGAGTCACAGTCAGGACAACATAAGATTTAGCAGCTTCTATATTGAAGGATTGGAGGGCTGGAAATATGATTTCTGAAGGGCAAAGGAGCTAGAATGACAACCAAGAATCACTTATCTAGCAAAACAGTATAATCTGCTGGAGGAAAAAAATGTTTATTTAATGAAATTGAGAATTTTCCAATATTCCTGATGAAAAGAGCGGAGTTGACTAGAAAATTTTACTTTAAAATACAAGACTCAAAATATAACTTTGAAAAGTTAAACAGGAAAGAAAAATCACAAGGTATTCAATAGGGATAAACTGCAGTCCTATATGGGAAGATGATACTTGTAACTCCTAAGGGCTTTATCATTATTAGAGCAGTTAGAAGAAGTGTACATAGAAAACATGAATGCTGAATATGATGGGATGATATGCAAAATAATTAAAGGGTCAAGAAAAAGGGATGAATTAGAAGACGAGGAAAGGGAGAGGTGGAATTAGATTAATTATTTCACATAAAAGTCACATAAATGAGCTGTTATAGTGGAGATGAAGGTGGGGGCGGGGCAATACCTAATACTTAAACTACCTAAAAATTTACTTTCTTCAGAATTGCCTCAAAAAGGGACTAACATAGACATTCAGTTTGGTATAGAAATTTTACACTACAGAGAAGTAGGCAGTAAGAGGGATAAGAACAGGAGGGGGCTTGATAAAAAGGGCTGATTGGGGCAATGATGGTCTGAAGCAAAACACTTCTGAGGAGGGACAGGGTGAAAGGAGATAGGAATGATAAAAGAGAAGATAAGCAGGATGGAGGGAAATACATAGGAAGTGTAATTGTGAGTGTAAATGACATAAACTCACACACAAAATGGAATTGGATAACAGAGTGGATTAAAAACCAGAATCCTATAAAATACATTGTTTATGAGAAACACACTTGATCCAAAGAAACACACAAAAAGTAAAGGCAAGGGGCTGGAGTAGAATCCATTATGCTTCAGCTGAAGTTAAAAAATGAAAAGGTAGGGATAGCAACCATTATCTCAGAAAAAAAAAGTGAAAGTGAAAATAAGTAAATTAAGAGAGATAAGCATGGAAACATTATTTTGCTAAAAGATATCATAGACAATAAAGTAATATTATAGCTAAATATATAAGCACCAAATTATATAGTGTTCAAATTCTTTTTTGTAAATTTTATTTTAGAATCAAGAGCCATATAAATACAGAATAGAGGGGAAAAAACCAAAGACATATCATAAACTTAAATATTGAAACTTAAATACAAAGTAAGAAAGAAAAAAAGCATGTCCTGCACACAGCAGAATATAAGAGATGGTTCAAACTGTGTAACAATAAATTTTCATTTCAAGAAAGCATATATAATAAATAATGCTTGTTTTGTTGTGAATTGTCCATCTTTTGCTTCCTTATGAGTTTCCTTTTTTTCTCTGCTATGCACTTTTTTACTTTGTTTTTTTTTTCTCCTCCTCCTACTCCCTTCCTTGAAGGTTACAATAAAGTTCAGATGTGTTTCTCTATAGTCATATATAGACATATACTTTCCCAAACATATTCTATTCCTGATCTTCGTTTTCAGTTTGTGCATATCTCTTGTTTCCTATCCCTTCTGCCTCCTCTACTTTACTTCTACCCACTGCTTTACCCTCCTATTAATTGCCTAACCCTCTCCAAGGAACCCTCCCCTATTCTCCCATTCCCTTCTCTCATTCTCCCCTCTAAAGATCCCTCCCTTGTCCTCACACTCCCCAACCCCTACAGTTTTATTTCTTCCGAATTTAGAAGACTTTAATACTTTTCTCAATATATATGTATTGTTCCCTCACCAAACCCATTCCTGATGAAACTACCAGCCCTCCTCTCCCATCTAATTCCTTTGTATCAATTCTCCCTCTTGCACTTCATCTGTGTGAAATAATTATTGTTTTTGTTCTTCCTAAATGGTTTTACTTTTTATATTTATATTATACTCGTTTACCCCAATCTTTCCTATGAGCTACACAATTATTAATATGAATCTTGGACATACATTTTACATATAAAAAGGGTAAACACTCTGTCCTTATGAATTCCTTATAATCAGTCTTTGGTATGTACTTCATATTTCTCTTGGTTCTTATATGTTGAGTCTTCTATTAAGTTCAGGATTTTTTTTTTACAAGGTCTGAAAGTTTATCAAATGTCCATTTTTTTCATTCAGGAAAATATTTAACTTTACAGGGTAGGATATTTTCTGCCAGAGCCCCAGTTATTTTGCTCCTCAATATATTGTGTTCCAAGGTCAGTGATTCTTTAATGTCTCTGCTAATAAGTCTTGTGTGATTCTAATTGTGGCACCATCATATTTAAATTGTTTTAATATAGATGCTTTTAATATTTTATCCTGGAATTGGGGATTTCAGAATTTGACTGTGATATACCTATGAGTTTTCTTCATAGGATCTCTTTTAAGTGGTGATTGATTGATTTTTTTTTCTGTTTATATTACCCCACCTTGTTTTAATGTTTCAGGACAATTTTCTTTAATTATTTCTTATATTAACATATTAAGATTCTTTTGCTGATAATAACTTTCAATTAGTGTGATTATTTTTATATTTTTCTCTTCTTGATCTGTTCTCCAAATTTGTTGTTTTGTCATAAGATGTTTCACTATCTCTTTTATTTTTTCTTTATTCATAATTTGTTTAGCTATTTCTTGATCTCTTATAATTTCACTGGCTTTACTTTGCCCAATTCTAATTTTCAAGGTATCATTTTCTTCCTTAAGATTCTGGATATCCTTTTCTAATTGGTTGACTTTCCTTTCATAACCTGCTTGTTTTTCTTGGATTATTCTATTTTTTTAAAAGTTTTTCCTTCATCTCTATCATTTGATTTTTAAAGTCTTTAAATTGTTCTATGAATTCTTTTTGGGCAGGTGACCATTTGATGTTACTCTTTGGGGTTTTTTTTTACTTCAATATCCTCCTCTGAAGATGAACCCTGGTCATCTCTATTGTCCTAATAGTTTTCTATGG
The DNA here is from genome assembly GCA_028658325.1 of Potorous gilbertii. Taxonomy (NCBI): domain Eukaryota; kingdom Metazoa; phylum Chordata; class Mammalia; order Diprotodontia; family Potoroidae; genus Potorous; species Potorous gilbertii. The sequence continues at coordinate 6,932 of JAQQSK010009873.1, read as the reverse complement.
TTGGATTCTTTCTCCTTTGTATGTGTATTTTTTATGGCAATCGCTTCATTTTTGTAATTACCTATAGCCCTGGGGTATGGGAAATGGTACCTTTTGCCCCAGATTTTTCAGTTCTCTCCTCTGGACTGGAACCAAAGGTAAGCCTCCAACCTCCTGTTAGTTCCCACAGCCAGAAACTTTCTGCCCCACTGCTTCTGTACTCAACAGGTGTGTGCTAGTTCCTTCTCATCCCTGCTGCTCTTCATAACACAGATGAGTCTGGTGTTCCTTATCAGCAGAGGTTCCCTCAGTCTTGCCAGACTCAAACACCTGACTCCCTTCACCATCTGGTGGTAACTTTCCTGTACGGGGCTGATGCAGTTTCTCAATCCAACGAACCCCAGGGCTTGCTGCTTGCTGTCAAAATGGAACCTACCCTGGAGGTGTTTATTCTTCAGTGGGACTAAATCTCAACTTTGGATGTTTCTTCTGATCTTCTCAAACTGTCTCTAAAAGACCCTGCTTATGCCCCTATTCTTATTTATGTCCACCCACACTTTGTTCACCCTACGATGCTATTTTAACTCTTTTGTGGGGGAAAATCTTGAGAGCTTGGAATTTTCAGACCTACTCCACCATCTTCCCAGAATCTTCTTTAGTATTCAAATTCTTAAAGGAAAAGTTAAATGAATTACAGGGGGAAAAAAAGACAATACAGCTAAACTAATGGGAGATCTTAACTCTGCTCTCTCAGAACCAGAAAAATCTTTAAGAAATAAACAAAAAAGAAGTTAAGGAAATGAAGAGAATTTTAGAAAATTTAGATATGTTTGATAGACCTCTGGAGAAAACTGAATGGAAATAGAAAGAAATATACCTTTTTTCTCTGAGTTTATATGGCACCTTCACAAAAATTGACAATGAATCAGGGCATAAAAACCTTATAACCAAATGCAGAAAAATAGAAATACTAAATGCATTTTTCTTAGACCATAACAAAATAAAAATTACATTGAATAAAGGGCATTGGAAATATAAATGAAAAATTACTTGAAAACTAAATAATTTAATAAAATTAGTGGAAACAATAAATAATTTCATTAAAGAGAAAGAAAAAAATTAGACAAGATACCAAAATTTATGAGATGCAGCCAAAGCAATACTTAAGGGAATTTTGATATCTTCAAATGCTATATCAATAATTCAAATAATTATTATAAAATAATATATAAATGATTCATTTATACAAATGACAAATAATATCAAAAATATTCAAATGCTAAATCAATAACATTAAAAAAAGAGCAGATAAGTAAATTAGGCATATAACTAAAAAAAAGACTGAAAAAATAACAAATTAAATATCCCTAGTTAAACACCAAACTGGTAATTCTAAAAATCAATGGTGAGATTAATAAAATAGAATGTAAGAAAGCCAATGAACTAAAACTAGAAGCTGGTTTTATGGCAGGGAGGAGATAATCTTTGGTTAATTTGATTTTTAAAAAAAGGAAGAAGTAAACCAAATTATTAGTATCAAAAATGAAAAGGGTGAGTTCATAAATGAAGATGATCTTCAAGCAAATTGCAAATAAATCAAACAAACTTAGTTAAATTGATGAATATTTGCAAAAATAAATATTAATTGTCCAGACTAGTGGAAGAGAAAATGGAATACTTAAATAACCTTATCTTTAAAAGACAAATTGAACAAGCTTTCATTGAACTCCCTAAGGAAAAATCCCCAGAACCAGATAGAATCTTAAATGAATTCTACCAAACATTTAAGGAACAATGAATCTTAATGCTATATAAACTATTTTTAAAAAATAGATGAACAAGAACTTTTATGAAATTCCCTTTATGACAGAAATATAGTGCTGATATCTAAACCAAAAAGAGCAAAACCAGAGAAGTAAACCTATAGACTAATTCCTTAACAAATTTTGATGCAAAAAAAAAATTTAAATAAAATACCAGCAAGGAGATTTATATTATGGCAGTATATCACAAAGGTTATACACTAAGACTGGACCAGAATTAAACTAGGGCTGATTCAATATTAGGAAAACTATCAATATAGTTGACTATATGAGTAACGAAACCAACAAACATATTCAATAGATGCAGAAAAGTCTTCTGACAAAATACAACACATATTCCTATTTAAAACACTGGAAAACATAGGATTAAATGGAGCTTTCCTTAAAATGTCAAGTCTAAATGTCTAAAACATTTATTTTTAATGTAATTCAATTTATCTGTAATGCATTATTTGTAATGGAGATAACCTAGAAACTTTTGCAATAAAATTAAGATTTAAGAAAAGATATCGAGTATCAACACTGTAATTTAATGTTCTACTAGAAATGCTAGCTAAAGAAGTTAGAAAAGAAAAAATAATTGAAGGAATTAGAACAGACAATAGGGAAAAAATTTTATCACTCTTTGCAGATGATATGATGGGCATAGTTGGAGAACTCTAGAGAATCAACTAAAAACTATTTGAAATAACTAACAACTTAATTAATGTTTCAGAAAAAATAAACCCACATAAATCATCAGCATTTCTATATATTACCAACAAAGTTCAGCAGTAAGATATACAAAAAGAATTTCCACTTAATATAATTTTAGACAATATATGGTACTGAGAAGTCTACCTGCCAAGACAAACCCAGGAACTATATGAAAAAAATTGGAAAACATTTTTCACGCAAATAAGATTAGATCTGAACAATTGGGAAAATATTAACCGCTCATGCGTAGGCTGAACCAATATAATAAAAATGACATTTATATCTAAATTAATGTGCTTGTTCAGTGCCATAACACTCAAACTACCAAAAATATTTTCAAGAGTTAGAAAAAAGTAATAATTAAATTCATCTGGAAGAATAAAAAGTCAAGAATATCAATGAAATTAAAGAAAAAAAAATGTGAAGGAAGATGTCTTTAAAAAAAATAGTAGCACCTTTGATAGAAATAGGGACATTTCAATAAGGAGTGATATTAGGGTTGAAAGAAAATTACTTCAGTTTTTGAAATGTAGAGTTTAGAATATCTGATGACATCCAGTCTGAAATATCCAATACATAACTGGAGATGCAGGACTGAAGTTTTCAGTGAAGAGACTGGTGGGTGCCTATGTACAATTTGGAGTTATTTTCCTAATTTGTTGCTGCTCAGTCCTTTCAGACTCTTCATGATCCCATTTGAGGTTTTTTTTGGCAAAGATACTGGAGTGGTTTGCCAAACTTGTGTTATGACAAACCAAATTTTCTTTCTCCAGCTTATTTTACAGATGAGGAAACAGGTACACAGAGTTAAGTAATTTGCCCACAGTGACACAGTAAGCAGGTGTCAGAGTCTGTATTTGAACTCAGGTCTTCCTGACTCCAGGCCTGATACTCTCTCCATTGTACCACCTCACTGCCCCATCTTACAAACAATGATAATGGAATTATAATTATTGAGATAGAATAGAGAAAGAGAAGAGAGTCCAGGACTTCTCTACATAGGGGGCATTTTCTTCTGACCTTGACTTAATTAGAATTTATGTCTGGTGGTGTAATAATCAGATCAAAGAGTAGGAAGTCTAGTGGCTATTCTCTCATCATTTCAAATTGTTTTCGAGAGTTGTTGGATCAATTCACAGCTCTCGTGCATTATAGTGAGCCTATATTTCCCAAACCTCTTCAACACTGATTATTTCTGTCTTTTGTCATGTTTAACAACGCTATGCATGTCAGATGGAACCTCAGAGTTCTTTCAATTTATATTTCTCTTATTAATAGTGATTTGGAGATTTTTTGGAGGAGAGAGGTATAAGAGTGAGACTATTTTCTAAATTAAGTAAAATACTTTTGCTCTATCCTAGAGAGATAGTGGGGTGCAATGCACAATATTGGCTTTGTAATTACAGGACCTCGATTCTGTTCAGAACACTACAATTTATTACCTCTGTAAAACTGAACAAGTCATATCCGATCTTTGGACCTCAATTTTTTTCATCTGTAAAACGAGGAGGTCAGATTAAATCACCTCCAAGTTCCATTCCAACTCTAGATCTCTGATAAAATGCCATTTCTGCTTTTCTCCTTGATTTCTTAAAGATTACTGACAATAATGCTAACTTCATGTCTTCAAGCTCTTTCAGCAGAACTTGTGACTCAAAATGCTTCCTAGCCCAATTTGGCAGTCAAATATAGAATGGGCTATCAAATTTAGGGAGTGAAAATCCCAAACTTAGGATCAAAACTCAGAATGTAGAAACACTTACGAATAAAAATGCTTCACATCTAAATCAGACAGTTAAATATAGAACAGAGAGTTGAATTTAGAGAGTCAAAATTCCAAACTGGGTATCAAAATTTGAGACAGAGTGCCCATCATTTGAGACTCAATATTCTTCCTGTCACAACTTGTCAGTCAAATTTACAATAAGGAGTGGAACTTAGGGAGTTGAAATTCAAAGCTGGGCATCAAAACTGAGTGTCAAAACTCAAGACACAAAAACAAACACTTAAGGTTCAATATGTTTCCTTTCTGAATCTGACAGTCAAAGTTAGAATTGGAAATCAAATTTAGGGGGTCAAAATTCAAAACTGGGAATTAAAATTCAGAGTCAAAATTCAGGCTAACGAGTCAAGCATTTAAGATTTAAAGTGCTTCCTGTCTAAATCTAGCAATGCAATTTAGAATGGGGAGTCAAAATAAGAGAGTCAAAATTCAAAACTGGGAGCCAAAATTCAGGATGCAGAACCAAACTGTTAAGACTAAGAATGCTTCCTGTCCAAATCTGACAGTCACATTTAGAATGCAGAGTCAAATTTAGATAAAAAGACCAAAAATCATAGTGACCAGATGACAATGACAATGTAACAGAGGGACATAACAGCATAGTGACAATGACATGAAGACAGGGATGATAGTGATAATGACAAAATGCCATAGGGACAGTGACAAGGTCACACAGTGACATCATGGTGATCATCATGGTGACAGTAACAGAGTGACACGCTTACAGTGGATAAAGGGTCATTGACATATTGTCAAAAAAACCCATGAAGATTGATAAGAGGTGGCACTTACCCTGGAAACAATCGCAAAGTGATTGACAAAGTAACAGAAAGACAGTCACAAGGTGACAGTTACAAAGTGACACAGAAAACAATGACATAGTAAAGTGACATGTCAGTGACAAGGTGACGTTAAAGTGGCTCTAAGTTCAACTGTCAAATTTAGAACAGGGAGTATAGTTTTAAAAGTGAAAATTCAAAAATTGGAGTAAAAACTGGGAGTCAAAATTCAGGATGGAGAGAGTTCAATATCTGAGCTTCAAAATGTTTTCTGTCTCAATTCAGCAGTCAAATTTAAAATAGAGAGTCAAATTTAGACTGTCAAAATTGAAAACTGGGAGTCAAAATTGGGCATCAAACTCTTCAGAATTGGTTTTGGAAGCATAAAATATTCATAATTTGTTAAATTAGAAACATGAAAGTTTTTCTAGCCCAGGTCTTGGACAATGGATTTGAATTAGGCCTCAGAGGAAAGTAGTTCAAAGAATAAACTTATTCTTACCCTGGAGGCACTCTGACTTTTTATTTGTTTGTCTGCTTTTTACTTGGTTCAGTAGTACACATCTATGGGGATATGATTCACTTTTAGTTTACACTTATTAGGGTGAGACTTTCCAACATTTTATTTCCTTTCTCACTAAAGAGAACCATTTGGGGGAAAAAATGTATTTTGTTTCTTTTCAGGTTGTGATTAGAGAGTAGATTTAGATAGAAAATTTAATTTGAAAGGCTTCACAATGTCTTTACATGTACAGATAACTAAATAAAGTGAAAAACCATTTACGAAACAAGAACAATCAATTAATCAATAAACATTAGTGCCAGGCACTATGTTAAGCATTGGGAACACAAAAGGAGACAAAAAAATAGTACAATACCTCAAGGAGCTCACAATCTAAAGGGGAGAGAACATGCAAGCAAATATATACAAAACAAGCTCGGGGTAAATAGGAAATTAGAGGGATAGTCCTAGAATGAAAAGGGGTTGGGACAAGCTTCTTGTAGAAGATGAGATTTAGTTGAGACTTAACAATCTTGGGGAAAGTCTGATGGTCTATGAAACAGTGAATGGAATTTCTCCATTCTGAAAGATAAAGGACTGTGGGACTTAATGTCCCAACAACCTGATAAAAACATACCATTAACAATATAGAACTTGGATTCAAGTCCCAAGTACCTGCAAGATCTTTCTTTGGTTGTGTAACTTAACTGAAGCCCCTGTTTTCTTATCTGTAAAATGAAGGGGTTGTTATAGAAGACTTCCAAAGTCCCTTTCAGCTCTAAAGCTATGACCTTTAACTCTCCCGGACTGGAAAAGCTTTGAGCATACTCCTCACAACAAAATCCATCACTTTTTCAAAGGCCAGTGTAACTATCTACAGAGAAATTCATCAAAAATGAAAAATGAAGGTGAATGAACAGGGCTTAGATTGCAGGACATTGGTAATAAATTATATGGACAAAAAAGTATTCATTCATATGTGTCCTACTTCCATTTTGTGGCTAATTGTGTCAATAGCAGAAAAGGGCAGGGCAGGGGTCAGGGGAGGGGAGTGGATGGGAAGGTGATTAAAATCAGACACACTAAACACATCCTACTTGTCCTGGTACTGTGGATTGTCTTTGACTTGGGTTTCAGCTAGAGGATATGGCTCACAGATATCATACATCTGTTCTAGACAATGAATCCAGCAGTACTGGAAGTGGAATGACTTTCTGTAAATCCTACACAAAGGCTGGATTGTGTAATGCCAGCCATCTGATCCATGTAGGGACTGACAGGATGTTGTTTTTCTGAGAAAATGCTCTGGACCAAAGAGGAAATGCTTTGATTGTTTTAATTATCAACAGAACTACAAGGATTCTGTGGGT
>JAQQSK010009872.1:0-12902 GCA_028658325.1 Potorous gilbertii | reverse complement strand
GAATTGTGGATAGAGCACTGGGTCTGGAGTCAGGAAGACTCATCAGTTTGGCTTCAAATATTTATTAGCTATGTGACCCTGGGCAAGGTATTTCACCCTGTTTACCTCAGTTTTCTCATCTACAAAATGAGTTGGAGAAGTAAATGACAAATTACTTCAGTATCTTTTCCAAGAAAACTCAATAGGGTCATGAAGATTTGGACATGACTGAAAACGACTGAATAATAAATGCATATTATTATACATACGTATGGTATTATGTCATACATATTATTGTACATACATTGTAATGCATATGTATGATAATACTGTATATATTTTGTCAGGTATATATTATATGTAGGTGCATATATGAATATATGTACATGTATACATTTACATACATTTGCTTATCTGTGTACATGTTTTTCTTTAGTAGAATATAATTTCCTTAGGGACTGGGAATATATTTGGCATCTTCAGTGTTTAGTATAGTTTTTGTTATCTAGTAAGTATTTAGGGAATGCTTGTTGAGTTAAATTGAATTAGACCAACAGGGGTTTCCTAGAGGAACACAGAAGGGTAAGTGTAATGACAACAATGCTTTCGTGTGTTTCTTTTGTCATTACACTATAATAGTAAATGATAAGCCTTACCTCAATATCAAATAAAAAGTATGTTTATGGTTTTCCAAGGAGACACACTTTTAGGTTTTTCTCTGTTATTTAATACTTCTTTCTACTTCACCAAAGTAGAGTATGTTTGTATGTTTATTTTTGTCAAAATATATGGGGAGACCAGAGAAAGGTGGGGCAAGACTTTTCACTTAGAGATCCTGAAAGAATGTAATAGATTATTGTTAATCACCCCATACATTTTATCTATTATCTCTCTGTTATTATCTTTCTTAGATATGAACTTTCTCAAATATCTGATAATCTCCTTATATATCCCTTGGGAATACCTTTTGCTCAGGTAGGGAAAAAAATGATATAAAGAAGTACTTGAGATCTCAAAGGACTGAGAATATAGAATAAATAATGTAGCTTAATCTAAACTTTGCCATACTATTACCAATTTTCAATTTTACTCATATCAGTTTACTTTGGAGCAGAGGATTACAGAATCTCAGAGATGGGAAGCTTCTCAGAGGTCCATGAGTCCCACTTGTATCATTCCCAGGAGTCCCCTTTACAACAGTCCTGGCAGTCACACAGCTTCTTCCTGCTTTCAGTAATGAGGAATTTCTTAATTCCCTAGATCTTGCCAATTCCCATTCTGCTCTTGGACAGTTCACATTCTCAAGCAATAATGTCAACACAAGGAATAAGGTTAAGTATAACTTGAGTTAGGAATATTTTGTGTGTGATCTTTCTGTGTATGGGAGTACAGTGTAAAGGAGAGGAGTGTACAATGATGATGTCAACACTTGTACTCACAGGCAGAGATTCTTAACTTTTTTATATCATGGGCCCATATAATTGTCTGTTGAAGCCTCTGAACCCCTTCTCGTAACAAAATACATAGGGTTGCAAGGGAAAAGCCAGTTGCGTTGAATGTGTTATCAAAATATTTTAAAAGTACACAGATACTACATGAAGAAATCCTGCTCTTAAAAGAGTTCAGTGATGGTCATATTATTAAGTTTTCTGAGATTCATTAGCTATCACAAGTTTTATTAACAAGATATGTGGGCTACTTCTGATAGATGTAAATTTATTTGATTTCATCTAATATATACTTTCATTTTATTCATTTATTATTTGTATAATATTTATTCATTTATTATTTGTATAATATTTAAGTGCTCTTGCTATATAGAGTTCACTTGAATGGTTATTCAGAACAGAAAAAAACAAGAAATAATTTATCAGATAGGGGATATATCTGATGCTGTAATGATATTTAATCTTTGACTTACTTTTAAAATTTAATTAGAACTGGGACCAGTTAATTGAAAAACTCTGATCGGTGCATTTTTAGCCTGGAAAGAGCACTATATTTCTATAAAAATTGGCATCTTTGTCTTCAAGTATTTTGCACATTCCCCAACAAACATTTTTCAGTTGGTTCTGTAAACACATTAGGTGAAATGACATTACGAGGACACAATTAATTTCACTAGAATAATGTTACAAATAGTTGACTGGCCAAACAATGCTACATTGTAACTTAAGAGTGGAGCTTGGTTATAAAATATTAATGATATTATTGTGAACATATTGGGTAGGGCATCCATAAATAAGATGCTTCTGTATAATGCTAGATTAAAAGTTCTTAATCTAGACTCTTTGAATATCTTTTAAAAATATTTATAGCTATATTTCAACAGTTTGTTTCTTTATGCATTTATAACCATTTTATTCTGGGAAAAGGTCTATGGATTTCCCTAGATTGCCAGAGGCCCACGATACAAAAAAAAAGTGTTAACCACATCTTCCTTAGACTGTATGTTCTCTTTACTCTAAAACAATCTGAAAAGTGACTTCAGTCCCATCACTACACTTATTATGTTAAGATAAAATCATTTGCACTTGCTTCTGTGAATGCCAGAGCTAATGCTGCTATCTTAAAATATATAGATTTATATTTTTTTCCCCTAGGAAAGCATTTCAGTTCTCCTGGAAAGAAATACTGCCTTTCCTCTATCACACCAGAGGTAATTGCATGGTTGCAAAAAGTGCTTCTCCTGCTAAAACTAGTACAAGGCATGTGACCATTGTAATTTAGTGCATGCTCCTTCCCTTTGTAAGAGGTAATTCCGTATGAGATGACTGTAATAGATACAGTATGCTGTGATGTACTATAGAATAATGGTGTATAATACAGCATTGTATGGATGTCGACCATAGAATGACAGGCCTGGGCCAAACAACTTAGAAAGATCAATTTGATTTATACAAAAGGGTTGATGCATACCAAGGCACATGAACACCATGAAAACCATTTAGTCTTACATGCTGTGATGGAGACCAGGAAAATAGTCATTTTTCCCTCCATTTCTCCTTACTGTTCGATATTGGTTGAGTGTCATATAGTGTTATGAAATAAACTGTCAACCTGCCCTGGTGTTGCTCACTGGCAAGAGTCACTGCTGCTTGGAGACAGCTGACAAAGTGTCTGGGGAATGAAGACAGAATCACAGTCAGTACAAAAATTGATGTGGGCTAAACCATTTCCTCCATCACTTTGCTTATAATAATGTTTCATTTTTTTTAGTGCTTCATACATTTCCAAGCACATTCACATTCATGATCTAATTTGATCCTGGCAACCACCCTATTATGGGAAAAATGGAAAGCTCAAGATTTTCCATTTTATAGTGGGAGAAGCAAAAAGAGATAGAGGTTAGGAGACTTGCCTAAGATCACTCAGAAAGTCAATGGTGCTCTGGGAGTGGGACTTAGATCTATTTTAATGGGATGTTGACCATGTAATGTGGTCATATTGGAAAACAAAACCATTCTCCCCTGCACTGTCTGCTCAAGTAAACACCTAGGAAATGGCAAGATTGTGTTTCAAATATGTCAGTGATTCAGAAATGTTACATCCATGGAATAAAGTCCATCATTATGTCAGCAGAGTCAGTCATCTTGCACAAATGGAGGATGTTAGCATCCTGGAAAGAATTTTCTGTGACCAGTTCTGTGATGCAAAGAAAGCTATTAGACATCCTACTAAATTATATAAAGGTTCTCTAAAGGCTAATTTAAGGGAATGTGGCATCTGGCCTCAAGCATGGGAGTCAGTAGCCATAATGAGTTCCACCTGGAACAAAGACAAGATACTGCTGGGCTATTTGAAGAGCTTCATATGGCCCTAGCAGTGACAAAGGAAGAGCACTGTGAAGTAGGTGCTGTGGTAATGGCATAGTCTCCCATGTAACATCTGTGGGCAACTTCATGGCTGACAGATCGATCTATATTCTTTCACCTGAACAGGCAACCAAGCGATTCTTTGATAGATGTGCCACTAAATATATAGTCTTCTTGAAGGGAAATCAGAGATGGGAAAAGGGCATTGAGTTAAAGGTGAAGAGGAGTTGTTATTCGATTTACATGGTAAGATTTGTTGCATTTTTTTCATTAGTTAAAGGCAACAATGGATAAATTTCACAGAAATTCCTAAAGCTTGAAATCATTTGGAACTCTAGCAATCTTCTGTGAAACCAGAGATTCCCCCTGATCTCAACAAGGTTCTGATAGAGTGGGTTCCAAGGAAGACTGTGAAAAATTCACCTAGAAATTCTAGCTATGAGAGACCTATCAAGTACATTACCACTGGTTCCTATGACCTGCAGACATTGGAGTCAATAGCAATGGTTCTATAGATTGGTCCTGCTCAAGAGACTACCATTGCCCACAGTCTGTAATGGAAGAGGGAGCTAATGTAATTGATATTCCTTTCCCTAATCTAACGTTAAGATAAAATGACTAGAAGGATGCTACACAATTAGCTCAGCGGCTGAAATGGGACAAGAAGCTAGATCTTGAATATGTTTATTTTCTTGCATGTGCACAAAACCCTAATTGATAAATCTTCACATTCCATGTTTCTTTCAAAAAGACGGTCCCAAACCAATGAACACATTAAAGCATACCTCTAATGACATTGTCTGACCTATCAAAATTGAGTATAATTTATGCCTTTAAGTTGTACATTTTAATCTCCTCCAGGAGTGATCAGTAGTCCATCTTTAGGATCATTGTTACCTGGCTATTTAAATCAACCCTGTCCAGGTATTATAGGGTTATCTCTTTTGCTCATTTAAACCAAAGGGTGCTTTTAGTCAAAGTAAAGGAGGGTAGCAGCATTCTCACTGTGATTAATAAGGAAAATTATATGAAGTCTAGATGATACATCAGAATATAAGATGTATATTATGGACACCAATGATATACATTTAAACAATCTTATTTGGAAAAAGTCCATATTGACTGTATTCATCAAATCCATGATATACAGTGGTTATTCAGGTCCATTACAGTTATGTGAATGGGAATAGGTAATAATATTTTCATACTCAATAATATGCTGAGTGAATTCTGAAAATGGAGCTCTTTTACTGAATGCTTTTTTGAGCCAATGCATTCATGTGAATTTTTTATAAGTATTTATGGGGGGTTCAGAAAAGCTAATTTGTGTGGAGGAGTTTTCTGCGAATCATAGCTATAGTGTAATTGCTTTGTAAATTATCTTCCTTTATTTCTTACAATAAATTTTCAACAGTTTAAATATTCTAAATAAATAACAGAGCTGTAAATAGAAGGAAGTGGAATTTTTTTCCTTGTCATCTCTTGATTTATTGCCACTGAGGAGAAACTGATCTGGTAACAAGTGAAAATTCTCTAGTGTAATGCACTAAAATCACTCTGAAGTCCAAATTTCTCGAGGAGAAAAAAATAAGGAAAATGGTAGGGATGAAATTACAATCTCTGTGCATATAGACCTGGATATTAACAAAAGGGTTCTCTCATTTCTTTTACTCAATCCAAATAACCAACTCGGAATCATACATATAGATAGGTGCATACATATATACATACATATATGATTACAAATATGCAATTATGTTCATGTGCACATCCCTTCTTCCACATTGAAAAAAGTGTATCTATCAGAGCTAAAGCTTGATGACATGCTAATTATTTAGGTAGTTAAAGAACAAACTAAATAGCTGCATGACTCTACGATAAATTGTTGGACTGACAGAGAAGTAGTTATGACAGCTTTTACATTATCTCACTGCAGAATCAAGGCAATAGTCACAGCTGGCTCATATGTCAAAATGTGTCAGGACTTAAATGGTAAAACAGGCGTGGAACAGCAATTGGCTTTTCAATCAATAATATAATCAATATATTTCACAGATATTTTCCCATATCTAAATTACTCTGCAGAGATGAGGTAGCCTGACGGAGTGTTTATAAATCAATAAAACACCCAGCCAAAGGACATCTGTTCCTGTTCTTTTGCTTCAAGGTGCTAGTCGCTTTTTCTTTCCAACTCTTCCTTATTTAAGAATGTGCTTTTGAGGAAAAACAGCCCTCTCATGTACACAAATCAGCTTACTGCTGCATTTAGAGTACAAGCTCCTTTTAAAATAATTTTGTGCTTGAGTATTCAACTAAGTGTAAGTAAGGACAGCTTTTCTAGGCTCCGGTGCTTTGACTGTTAGAATTAATAAAGCTGCTTTCAAATCTCAAGTAATGTATGTTACATAAACTTCAAATAAATAACTTCTAAGCACAACAGGCAGACATTCTGGTTGAAATAATAACCAAGGGTGTTATTTTTTTTCCACACTGAACAATATTCTTCTTGGAAATTATATATTGGATTTGGGTAGATATGCCACAAATTCAGAAAGAAATGCTATCCTCTACAAATATAGCCCCTTCACAGAGAAACATGATGGGAAGAAAAAAATCTGCAATTTAATGCAAAACTCTAATACTGACATATAATCTTATTTCCATTCTGTACACCAAAATAACATGAAGGACGAGGCACAGTTTAACAAAAGCCATAGTACTCTAAGTTAAAGCTGCCATACTCTATCAACAGCTTCCATAATACAAAGTAATATTGCATTTCCCACTGTCAGTGTTTCTTTAAAAATAGACTACCATATTTTGTTTGAAGAGAAACAGAATTTAAATGCATCAATATCTTTATTTTATGCTTATATTGGCAAAGTAAATATTTCTTTTCTGATAAATAATTATTTCAATCTTTGGAGAGTCATTTCTTGATGATCATTTTTATTTTAAATTTGAGATAGCATTTAAAAATGGGTTATCTTGAACAACATTCTCTTCAAAATTTCTCTTTCCCTCCCTATCTTCTTCCCTTTTCCTTACGTGCTTTATTTCACACACACACACACACACACACACACACACAGATGTCTCTTATCTAAGCTCTGCCAACCTAATTTTGAAGAGACTCATTGTCAAAACTGGGTTACTACCACTGAAACCTGGAGTGGTAATCATCTCTGTTGGTGGAGAGTGGACCACAAAATGCAATTATGAATCCTTAAAGTACTGGATAAGTATATCATGTAACTGTAGATAGACACACATGGATATATGCATAACATTTAGTCTAAGAAATACATATGTACAGATACAAAACATCACCATCTACTGACTTAACACTTGCTTTGGAGTCAAGAAGACCGGGGTTCTAGTTGTAGGTCTTATGTATACGTGCTGTATGATTATGAGTAAGACATTCAAACTCTCAGTGCTCCAGAGAACATATCCTTTTGTAAAGTATAAACTAGTTGACAATTTGCATCTATGGAAGGGTATAGTATAGGTTACTGTATAGGTTCATGCATCCATGCACCATTCAAACAAAGACCTTGAATGAAATGGAATAATAAGCCTTTAGGATACTGTATGAAAAAAACACAAAACCTCAACATCACTGGGAAGAGTGGACACATATAGAATGGAGAAACATATACATAAGGAACCTGAAGGAGCAGAGCATGGAATATCTCCTGTGATACTGATGAACAACTCTGGTGAGCACAATTATCTGTTTTGTTCTTCATTTGATATTAATTTAATTACTGGAGAGTTGTTGAACAATCCTTCCCCATTGGAGGATTCATTTTGCTCGTATTTTGTTCTACTAAGTCAAATATCTTTATGTAATCAATAAACAATAAATCCAGTGGAATGTTTTATTCCTCATATTTCCTAGTCACCAGGTATCAATGTATATGTTAATGAGTTTAAAGGAACTTGTCCATTTCTTTCAGGAGTTATACTAATTCTTTGTCTTTTACAAAGGATACTAGTGAATAAACTATACTTCTCTTTGTGAGAGCATATTAGTTTATGTACTCCAAGAACATAGCAACACAAAATGACCAAGAACCATAAGAATAAATATGAAAGAATGTTTGCTTTTCTTTTTTTTGGAGAGGGGAGGGTGGGAAATTAAAAAACAATTCTGCCACCTGCTATAGTTCCCTCTCAAAGGACACATTGTGAGTGAATTTAGATAATATTTCCTTGTCATTTGGTTTCACTCAGATAAATTATGTAAATACTGATTATAGTCCAGTTCCCCTAACACAATGGTTCTTAACATTTTTGTGGCATGGATCCCTTTGGAAGTCTATTGAAGCATATGGATGACTTTTTTCTGGGGGATAGTGTTTTTAAATGATATCAGACCTCGATTTGGAGACAGAAAGACTGAGGAGATAGAGGAAGAAATGGATATCCCAGGATGGGATGATTTGTTTTATTCCTCCTTAGCAAGAGAATGGGCTAAATGGGCTAACAGCGCAGGACTTTGTGAGGGAACCAAGGCTGCAGAAGGGAGAACCCAGAGACTTGGAAAGATGTTTACAGGAAACAACAATAGAACCAGGGAAAGAAATAGCAGGGGTGTGTTAGAGAGACTTGGCCTTGCTGACAAGCTATAGAATTATATGTAAAAACAGAGACAAGCTGCTGCAGAAGTCTCTGATGGAAAGGAAGTTAGCTGTTTTGCAGGAGAAGCTTTTTATCCTACAGCATTCAAACTGTCCTTTAGGAGAGGAAGCTAGAGAATTTCAGGTGGTGGAAGAAAAAGCTGTTGTTGGTTTGGTACACAGGAGGTGAAAAGTTAATAATAGGAAAGTGAATGCAGCCCTTGCAGAAGCTGGGCTTGATTCAGACCTAAACACAAGGCAGGAGGATGTGTGGGAGGAGAACAAACAACTGAAAAGGCTGACTGACGTTTGGCTGTTGTTGTGTTTGTCCTTCAGTCTCAGAGAAGATCATGACATCAAGATGATGACATGACTTACAGTTGACTTTGATTTGAGTGAGGGAGGGTCAACGAGTACTAGGAAGGAAGACAGAAGGGTCCCCCAGTGTTTGGCGAGGTTATTGAGGATTTTACTCAGCAGGAGGTCACAGATACTTTGAGTCGTTTTGCCCAAAGGATGGGAGAGTCATTAGGACCTTGGATAGTGAGAAACAGTGAAAAAGATAAATTTCCTCGGAAGAGAAAATAGCCAGAGGATTCAGTCAGAAGAGACTGACAAGAAAGAGAATTGTTTACTGCTCTGTTGAGAGCAGGGGTTGATTTTGGAAGCAAAAATGGCATTCCAACTAATGAATTATATACAATGTATCGAGGAAAGAGGTTTTTATTTTAGACTGAGCAAGGAAATGAGAACAGAGCCTGCTGATCCTCCAAAAACATTTTATCCAAGTTCATCACACCTACAGGTAGAATGGGAGGTTTGCCAGGAACCAGCTCAGGATGAAGAAAGTGTACCTCTAGCTAGAATGATGACCGGGGTCTGCAAATTGGAAAACAGTAAACAACAGTGAATGAGATTGTGATAATGTGCTCATGGACTCTAGAAGCATAGCTGGCCCTGTATCTACACTGCTTCTGGTTATTGTCTCCCTGCTTCTTTTTGGCTTTTTGTCTCTTCACCTTGTTTGTCAGATCTGTTTTCTGTAAGCCTAGTACCCTCTTCCTCTAGATGCCTGATTGCTTAAGCCAGATGTCAGCCTCTGTCCAATGTGCTGTGTCATGCTTAGACCTAGTGTGGACCAAGCTCTGGATGTCTGCTAAAGAACTGACCCCTCGAATGTGACCTCTTGGGGAAGGGACAGCTCTACACCCAATTTCAGCAGGAAGTAGCAATGGAAGAAGAGATCTTCAACTCTTACTCCAAAATTTGGGCCCTGTTTATTCAAGGGGAGGATGGGGTACTTGCGCTAAAACCCCACCCTAATATATTGTTTTATATGCTTATCTTTCAGTTATCCTGTTAAAGTTCTGTTGATACCAGTTGCCTCACAGACCTGACCCTATGTAATGAATAAGAAAGATCTTGGGGCTGCATGTAATGGTAATTTAAATGGAAAATCTTTTATATTCATTCATAGACCCATGTAACCTACCTGGGTCACATGGAATCCTGAGTTACATGACTCTGAGTCACATGGAGCCTGTAGTGGGAAGAGTTTCCCTAATGGGAGGAACAGGAAGACATGGAACTGAAGCAGAGCTGAGAGGAAGTTAGTCTTGAGAACAGTCGGAGCTAGGAAGGATGCAGGCAGCTGGCTAGTGTGAGTGAAAGAGCTTGTTTGTGATTTTGGGGGGAAGGCTTAGGGATGGTGCTGTTTTCTGCATTGTTATTGTGTATAGATTTTTGTTACTGCTACGGATTTGGCTTTCTGATGTGCTTGTGTGAATAAATGTTTTGATTTTGCCTTCCATGTGGAAAGTCTGTGCTTTTTGTGATTCAGAATTGTACAGGGATATCCAAGGCCATGGTAGGTGTTGTGAATATCACACTGACACTCCAGTTCTGTATGTATAGGTGTACACAAACAAAAGCTCATAGACCTCGGATTAAGAATCCCTGCTCTAATAATGTAGCAACTTTAGTCAGTTACTCAATAAACATTTATTAAGCACCTACTGTGTACTAAGCCCAGTGTATTGAGGGCCTAGAATAAATGTAGTTTGCTTTGACAACATTCATTTTTAGGTTTTTATGAGAAATGATTTTTATTTTGGCCATGTGGAGATATTTCCATTCTTTGAATCTGCTGATTAGTACTATCAACAATATTGCAATTTGAGTTAATGATTATTTGGTTGGCCATACCATTTTTGGGCCCAAAAGTATTTGCAAATTATTTACAAATCTGTTTTATAATTCTAGAATATTGCGTAGTTGGGATCATATTAGAGGAATGACACAAACAGGAGATTCATTTACTTATAAACAGATACTACTCCCTGCTTAAGAATTTGTTTTTTCAACTTGAACTTCTAGGAGCCAAGATGGCAGAATAAACTGTAAGTACTCTCAACCTCACCTTACTGATGTTGAAATACCCAGACAATATTTCCCCAGGAAAAATCCTGGAAGAGCAGAGCCAGAAGAAGGAGGTACAGCAGTCTTTCAGCCCAGGAGGTGAGGGAGATCAGTGAGAAGAGTGCCTCTGAATGTGACTGAAGGGGATCAGTGCAGGACTGGAGGTATCCCTGCAAGCTCTACCTCAGTGAACCCACAAGACAGCCTGAACCTCAGGGGGGGAGAGTTAGTAAATGTCCACACCAGGACCTTAGGCATGCGTTAGCACAGCCAAGGGAATTTGGTAGACACAAGGGCTGATGGGGCTTTACCAATCACTGAGCCAGCCTGTGCCCTAGCTCAGCCCCAGGGAGGAGAACTTTTGATGCCAAACCCCACCCCCCCACACAGGATACAGGCTTCAGTGTAAACACAGGCAAACTCAAAGATTTCGCCTGGCCTTAGCCTTGGCACAAACCAGCCAGCTCAGCACTAAGTAAGCTGCAGCATTATATAGTTTCTAGCGAAAAGAACAAGAGGGCACAACACACAAAGTCAGTAACAAGGCCTCAAGTTCTCACCACAAGAAATGTGGGACAGAGCCCCTTGTTCCCCAGAAGCATTAAGGGAAAAGGGAAAGAAAAGGGACAGGAGAAGACTGAAGGAAGAGAAGTGTGAGGGAGGTGGCGGACAAAACTAAAACTCTTTTGAGAAGGGGAAAGGAAAAGGGAGAAATAAAGCATAAACAGGGGAGAGGTAATAGGATGGAGAGAAAAACACAGACAGTAATCATAACTGTGAATTTCAATGGGATGGACTCTTCCATAAAACTAAGGCAGATAGCAGAATGGATTAAAAAACATAATTCTACAATATGTTTTTATAAGAAACACATTTGAAACAGAGGGATACACATAGGGTAAAGGTACAAGGCTGGGAGTAGAATATATTATGCTTCAGATGAAATAAAAAAAAGCAGGGGTAGCAATCCTAATCTAAGAAAAAGCAAAAGTAGATTTAATCAAAAGAGAGAAAGAAGGAAAAGAATATCATTACTAAACATATATGCACCAAATGGTATAGCATCCAAATTCTTAGAGGAGAAGTTAAGGGAAATGCAGGAAGAAATAGACAGTAATACCACACTAATGGGGGACCTCAACATCCCCTTCTCTGAACTTGATAAATCTAACCTCAAAATAAAGAAGAAAGAAGTTAAGGAGGTGAACAGAATTCTGGAAAAGGTAGATATGATCAAACTCTGGAAAAAATGGAATGGGGATGGAAAGGAATATACCTTTTTCTTGCAGTATACACAGTACATACTGTGTATAAGCAGTGTGCTTATATACAAAAACTGACCAGGTATTAGGGCATAAATACCTCACAATCCAGTGCAGAAACGTAAAAATAGTCAAGACATTCTTTTCAGGTCATGATGCAACAAAAATTATATGTATTAAAGGGCCATGGAAAGATAGGCTAGAATTGAGTTGGAAACTAAAAAATTTAATCCTAAAGAATGAGGGGGTCAAACAACAAATCACAGAAACAATCAATAACTTCATTCAAAAGAATGACAGTAATGAGACAACCTACTGAAACTTATGGGATTCAGTGAAAGCAGTTTTTAGGGAAACTTTTATATGTCTGAAGGCCTACATGAATAAAATAGAGAAAGAAGAGATCAGTGATTTGGGCATGAAACTGAAAAAGCTAGAAAAATAAACAAATTGGAAATCCTCAATTAAATAACAAATTAGAAATACTGAAAACCAAAGGAAAGATTAATAAAATTGAAATCAAGAAAATTATCAAACTAAGAAATAAAACTAAGAGCTGGTTTTAGGAAAAAAGATAATAAAATTGATAAATCTTTGGTCAATTTGATTAAAAAAAGAAAGAAAACCAATTATCAGTATCAAAAATGAAAAGGTTTAACTCACCTCTAATGAAGAGGAAATTAAAACAATAATTAGAGATTTCTTTGCCCAGCTGCATGGGCATAAATTTGACAATCTTGGTGCAATTATATTAATTTTTTGTTATTTAATTATTAGTTATTTTATTATTATTACATATATTA
>JAQQSK010009871.1:0-12903 GCA_028658325.1 Potorous gilbertii | reverse complement strand
GATAAGGACCTCTATCCTTGGTCCAGACATGAAGGCACAGAGAATTAGAGAAGGAATCACTTTGCAGGAACTAGGTATACCCTGACAAATTTTTCTTAAAAATAGATTTTTTAATAGTACTGCATCTCAGATCCCAGTAAGTATGAGTTTAAACTAACCACACAAACTTACCCCTGGATCTGCCTATTGAAGGCAGAAAACTTCATTAATAAAATCTGACCTATATCATGGGGTTAGACTAACAATTCTTGACAAGAATTTATTTATTCAAAGAAAGAATTTCACCAAAGCTAGGTTCTACATATGATTTTTAAAAATATAAACAACTACTGATATCTTTTGTTTTCACCTCACCTAGATTTCCTCATGTATACTTCCCCCTACCAATCTCATATAACAAATATTTTTTTTAATTTAAAATTTTTGAATTTTTAAATTAAAATCAGCAAAACAAATCAATATATTAAGATAATCTGATAATACATGCAATGCTTCACATCCATCAGACCCTCCCAAACCCAACCCCCAGCCCTCTCTCACTTCTGCAAAGAGGTAAAGTGATGTATCTTCTCAAAACATAGTCTTATTTTTTCCTTTAACTTTTTTCATTTCCCCTCTTATTTTGCAGACAAGGAAGCTAAGGCTCCAAGAAATTAAGTGACTTGCCTAGAGTCTCACAGCTAGTAAGTATGAGGAACAGGGCTTGAAACCAGGTCTTTTGGGTTCCAAGTCCAGCATTTTAGGAACTTTTTCATGCTGCCTTTCTATGATTTTTTTTCAACCATAATCACTCTCAAAGAATATTTCTCTTTTAATGAAGTCACCATTATGTTTTATATAGGGATAAACCACAGTCTCTTATTTGAACTATAGTATCTCATAACTTAAACTGCAAATAAGCAAATCAAATTGATGTCCCATCCCTCTCCCTTAGAAAAGAGATAACAAAACAATAGCTCCAGTTATGTTTGCTTATAATGGGAACATGTAAATTCAACGTGTTTGATTTTATTTGCTCTCACTGAAGTGGAATAAAGCCACTCCTGTGTCTAGATAGACTGTGTCTATATGAATATTTATGAATCTTACAGAAGGTCGAGGTCCCCTCTCCGCTGTCCTTGTACAAGATGCAGAGCTTTGTCCTATTTTTGGTGACTGCCACCAAAATCGAGAGAGGGAAAAACAGATTCAAGCTTAAGGAAAAGCATGAGTGGGCATCTCTTCAGAATATGAAGCAAGATCATCTACATCAAGCAGACAGAGGGACTGAAGGAATTAAGAAACTGTAAAGGACTGTTGAGGGGAAAGAGGTGAGGCCCACTGGTACTTTGGTCAGAGACATGTTTTAATAAAAAGGGTCCTTGCAATTATTTTTAAAGAGAAACAGTCCTTCCAAACTTCTCTTTCTTGACTTACAACTTAAAGAAAATCCTAAAAGCAAGCTGTATGAGGAAGCATCTGAACATTCTGGGAACTTTCTGGAGCCAACCTCTGAGAATGACACCTTTACAGAGACTAATTAAATCAATATATCTGAGAGGAAACACTACTGCCAGGGTTCTGCACACAAAGGTGGATTACCTTCCTGTCTTCATTTTTATTTTCCTTTGTTCTGTTTTGGCTCCAAAGGACCCTTGATATCGTCTCGCCAAGAAAATGTTTCCCAAGAGATACCATTAGGATGCTATGTCACCATGTGACATTTCAAAGTACTGCTATATGGCTAAACGAGGTGAGATGAGAAATAGGTTTTCAATAGCAGAGAGCTGCCTGGTTCCCCTAGGAGCTAGCTGCAGGATCAGTGTTTAAGCATGTCCCTCCTAAATTTATGTTACACAATCTTACAACAGTTACACTGTGAAATTACAGGGGAAACTGATCAAGGGAGGCTTCAAAACTCCGAGAATGGTGTTGCCAATACTGGTTTGTCGTGCTCCTTGCTTCCAATACTCTGTTTGCTGCAATGAAAATTATGCCAGAATGCAGGCTCTTTCCTTTAATGGCACGGCAGGGGAGGGCTTTAAAGTCAGAGAGACACTATGGCAGTGACATGACATCGTTACCAAAGATGCAAATGAAGCATGGCTTTCAGAAGATAAGGAAGTGCCAAAGTCTACAAATGGAATGCTTCTGTTCCAAAAGTTTGCTTAGACCATGACTGCTTAGAACTGGGGTCAACATTTCCCCATAGGAAGAAGGTTATAAAGGGGGTGTTATAAAGATTAGCCTCCCAAAAGTCCCAACTGTAGCTGGAATGCCAAATCCTTGACTCTGAAACCGATGGGTTATAAGGAAGGAAAGGAAATAGACAGGTAGAAGGAAGGGGTGAGGGGGGAAAGAGTACAAGAAAGGTATTTTTTAAATACCCTTTAAAAATGTCATCACCATCACATTTTTAAGGTTTGCAAAGCATTTATCCTCACAACAACCCTGGAGGTAGGTGCTATCATTGTCCCCATTTTTAGAGATGAAGAAATTGAGGGAAAACAGGGTCATACAAGTAGTATCTAAGGCAGGACTGAACTCAGGTCTTCCACAATTGACATGGTAACCCCAATCCTGCCTGGGAAAGACATCCAGCCAGGCACAAAATAAGCACCTAACAAATGCCTGTTGACTGACTATACACTGACACATCTAGCTGCTCCTTCTTTGCTGGGTGGAGCTATAGTCCTAGATCAAACCCTGAAACGTATGAAGTTTGTCCAACGTCCTTTTCTATATACCTTTACTACCTCTAATCACCCTTTCTCCACATTCAAACTTCTCCTACCTTCCAAATACTCCTCCTTACTTGCCCAATCTCCCTCAAACTTCAGAACCTTTGAAAATAGAGTAACTTTTCAATTTCATGAATGAACAGAAAAAAACAGAACCAGAAAAACAATTTACATAAATGACAACAACATAAATGGACAGTGCCCTTACCTTCAAAAAAAAGAAAATCTGATACTAAACACTTTCTAACAATAGTGACTAAGCTTGACTCTAAAGTGATGAGAAAATGCACCTCCATCTCTTGGTGGAGGTGGGGGCCTATGGGTATGAAATACTGCATATTCTATCAAAGCTGACTGAGGTGTTGGTTAGTTTTGCTGAGCAGCCATTTTTTTTCCCTCTCTAACTTCCACGTCAAGGGATGGTTCACTGGGTAGGAAAAAGAAAAGGAATGCATTTGGAAATGAAGATGACGTTAAAATAAAAGATATCCATTGAAATATTAAAAATGATTTTTAAAAGAAGATAACTGGTAATCCCAACAAATCTCTCACTGGAAGATGAGAAAAGAATTAAGGCAGAGAAGGGAGACATATTTGGGCGGGGAAGCCACACAAACACAGTCTAATCTTGCCTGGGTATCTACCCCTGGGTCAGATCCCCTCTGTCACTACTGCTTTTCACAGTTTGCTCCCTTTTTCAGCTTCTGAACTCACTGCATCTCTACAAGGTCCCAAGGTTTTCACAAGAGCTCTCAGGGCAGTGATGTAGAACCTCTGAAAGTTTAAAAGGAAGGGAGAGGGTCAGTTATTTTAAGTCTCAAACTGTCTACAATTTTTTCTTTTTTTAAATAAGGCACTTGCCACAACTCCTCTTTACTTAAACAACCCTTACCTTACCTTACCAACCCTACCCCCACCACTGGCACAATAAAGATATCTGAATGATTATTAATTTAAAATCCAATGACAATGATGAAAAGGTAAAGCATTTGAAACAACCTCGAAGCTAGGGTCAATAGCCTTGGGCTGGAGCCTAACCTTTATCTCTTACCAAGGCAAGCTACTAAAGTGTCATCACCGATAATGTCTTCAACCTGGGCAAAGGGATTTAGGCCCGACAAGATGGATGAGGTACCTAAATAATTCTCACTGATAACAATTTGACTGATACTCCCAAAGAAATCCCTTATTCTGAAATCTTGTTCTACACATTAAGAGGTTTTATAAACCTATTTACTAAGTAAGACCTGGGCCCAACTCCAGCACATTATCTCCTCAACTACTTCCAGCCTCATTATACACTATTGACCTTTCTGTGCTCTATGGTCCTGCCCCAATTGCTCTTCCAGCCTAATTTACAACTCTATCTCCCTCCCTTACCTGGAATGTACCTCCTCCTCCCCACTATCTGGCTGAATGGTTGCCTTCCTTCAAAAGACTCTACATGACACCTTTCCTAGAGGCAGCTAAATGGTAAAGTAGATAGAACCCTGGGCCTGGAGTCAGAAAGAACTGAGTGGAAATTTAACTACAGACACACTAACTTTGTGATCCTAGGCAAGTTACTTAACTTCTGTCTGCCTCAGTTTCCACAACTGTAAAATGGAAATCTCCCAGTACTCTTAAGAGAATCAATGGAGATAATATCTGTAAAATACTTCACACCAGTAGACACTCAATAAATGTTTGCTCCTCCCTACTTCCTGATCCCTATATATCTTATCTAGCCATTCCCCTAATAGCTGCTAGATCATTTCCCCCAAAACTACCTTTTTAATTATGTATTTATTCTATATGTGCAGTAAGTATATCTAATCTCCCCTGACAGAATATAAATTCCTTGAGGGCAAAGAACTGTTTGATTTTTGGTTTGGAGTAGCAGAGAGCCTGGTATACAGAGGCTTGATAAACAATTGTGAATTGACTGGTATTTACTGAACATTAACATTAGTCTTTACTTTAAAAAATATTACAAAGTAAAAATTACTTTTTCTATTTCTACTGACAACTATGCTTTAGAACTTAGAACAAATTTTAGCAACCATTCAGAGCCACCATTTAGCTATGTATTTATAACACTGGTTTCATGAAATGGCAGAATGCTACAGGGTAGAGTGTTGAACTGGAGTCAACAAGAAACAACAGGTATTTTACTAAGTGCCTACTCTGTGTCAGGCACTGTGCTAAGTACTGAGGATACAAAGAAAGGCAAAAAATTTCCTCTTTCTCAAGGAGCTCACAGTCTAATTTGGAGTCAGAGTATCTGGTTCAAATCCCAGCTTTGGCATTACCTGTGGACCTGGCAAAGTCACTTCACTTATGTCAAGGATTCATCTGTAATATGAGGATGTTGGACTAAATAACCTTAAAAAACCCCTTCTAATTCCCTGTGATACTATGGTTTAAGTGTAGATTCAATGGCACTGATTAGTCTTTAAAATCAAATCAACTACTTTCTGGGGAGAGGAGAAAGCTACCCCTTTTTCTTAAAGAACTTCGAGCAAGAACCAGCTTAGCCTGATATAGTCCAGAAATGAATTTTTTTAAAAATAGAAATTTTGCATGTTAGAGCCTTCTATTTTGGAACTTCCGTTGCTTGTTCTTTAAATGGCATCTGTCTTTATCACATCAGAAGTCTAGACATTGGGCAGACACAGGAAATTACCCAAGCCTACTCACATAATATATATCCTAG
This sequence comes from Potorous gilbertii, assembly GCA_028658325.1. NCBI lineage: Eukaryota > Metazoa > Chordata > Mammalia > Diprotodontia > Potoroidae > Potorous > Potorous gilbertii. The sequence continues at coordinate 7,488 of JAQQSK010009871.1, read as the reverse complement.
AGCAATGACACACACAACCTTAATTTAAATCAGACCCTGAGGGCAAAATGTAACACACACCTGGACAACCAATTGATGTGGGAAAATGAGAAAGCATGACTTTCTGTGGTTTGAAGAATAAAACCATGGAATTTCAGAATGGGCCCCTGTGGCCATCTTGTCTAACCCCTACCCGAAAAAGAATCCCCCCCGCATAACATACCTCAAAGGTATTGTTTATTTGTGTGTGACAACCTCCAGCAACAAGGAACTCACCACTACCTTCTGGACAGGTCTAATCATTAGGAAATGTTTCTTCATACAAAGTCCTAAATTTGTCTCTTTGAAAATTCATTACTTCTCTAGGAAGTTTTATTTTTGTTTTTTTTTTTTTTTTACTCTGGAGGGGGAGATGAGTAGAACAAGTTGCTCAGCACTTACTCCATAGATGCAAAATTCTACAAGTTTGAATCAGAATATGCTTTAGGAGTCAGTTTTTGTTAACACTAACATTTAATCTTATTCTAAAGTTTTGAAAAAGCAAACACTAAATCTGATTTTTTCAAGTACAGGAAACCCTTGTTTGAGTTTGGAGAGACCACACATCAAGTCACAGAGTCACAGGATCATAGATTTGGAGAAGCTATAAGGTACCTTAGAGGCCATTAAGAACCACTCCCTCATTTTACAGACAAGGAAAATGAGGCAAAAAGCAGTTATGTGACTTGTCCAAAGTGATACATCTAGTGTCACAGCTAGGTCAAGTGGTGATTAGAGAGCTAGATCTGGAGTCAGGAAGACCTGAGTTCAAATGTAGCCTCAGACACTTACCTGAGCATAAGTGACTTAACTTGTCTGCCTCAGTTTCCTCATCTGTAAAACAGAGATAACAATAGCATCTACCTTCCACTGTGGCTGTTATTGAGGATCAAATGATACCATTGTAAAGCACTTTGCAAACCTTAAAGCACGATACAAATGTGAGTTCTTATTATGAACTAAAGTCCTTTCATCATATGAACCATGATGCTCCCCGGCTTGATTGCTGTCATCCCTCCAACTGAATTCTTAGGCATTCTTCTTCTCCACAAACTCTCCAGTCTAGTCATCCTGGTTGGCCTGCTCTTCTTCACTTGTGATGTTCCCCCTCCCAGGGGTTAGTCTCTATTTCTAGAATGTTTTCCCTTCTCATCCTTACCCTTATCTCTTAGAAACTCTTCATTTCCTCTGACACTCAGCTGAGAAGTCATCTTCTGTAGGAAGATGGAATGTCCCATTCCTCACAGGTACTATGGCTTTCCCTTCAAAGGTTACCTTACATCAACTCTGTATGAATTTATACACACACATAATTTTTTTATATATAATATATATTTCTTATATGTTGATATATTTATATCATATGCTTATATAATATATGCATGTATTTATATTATATAGTTGTATATTACATATACATGCATATTTATATTATATATTTACATGTTATATTTCTACATAATTTACATGTGCATACGTGCACACACAATTCTATATACACATTAATCTACTGCTTACATATTACATGTGTAATATGCATATTTATACATGCTTACTGTATGTGTTATACACATATGTATATATACACATATTTGTGCTATATCCTTATAGACCTATGTTTTATATGATATGTACAATTCTATAAATGTCATATTGTCAGTTTTATACATTATTTTTATTATAATAATACTATATTATATATTACAAATTATATATATATATATTTTATGTAGTATGTGTATAAAATGTTTCCCCCACTAGAATTTAAGCTCATTGAAGGAGAGAACCATTTTTGTTTCCTTGTATTCTCAGCCGTCAGTAGAGTGGCTAGCATAGAGTAAACAATAAATGCTTATTGACTGAATACTGTGGTCTGATGGGCAAAGTACATCAACTCTTGATTCCTGGATTGCACGTCTCCCTAACGCAGAGTGCATTATTTGGCTGGCATCACAAAGAAAGGTCACAGAGAGTACTCTAGTCTATGCCTACGCATTAGGACAGGGGTGAGGAATCTACAGCCTCAGAGCTACATGTGGCCCTCGAGACCCTCAAGTGTGGCCCTTTAACTAAATCCAAACTTCACAGAACAAATCCCCTTAAGAAAAGAATTTGTTCTATAAAATTTGGACTCAGTCAAAAGTCTGCATGCAAGGACCTAGGCCACATGCTGCCTCAAGGTCACAGGTTCCCCAGCCCTGCTTTAGGAGATACAACACTTGTATTTACCACCTCTTCCTCTTCCTCCTACCTCCAAAGCAGTTTTTAAAAGCTTTTAAAGAGTATATATGCATTCTGTAGCATTTAAACATAGCCTAGAACAAGGCAGCTGAAAATAAAGGATTTCACTTGATAGGAGATCTCCCTAACAAGCCTTGAATTAAGAAAGGTTGGAGAAGCCAGTGTCAAAGGCTGTTAACATCTAAATTAGCATTTATTTTTGAGACAAGAGTTTACCAATTCCAAATGGCTCTCTGAAGGCTGGTGAATCTCCGCTTGGGCTATTTCAGGTCCTGGCAGACATGAGTCACTTCTTAAATTCACCAGCAAGTGAGTGTCTCCAATGAAACAGTCGTTCTCTCCAGGATTAAGTGGCTTATTAGAAAAGGGATCTGGGTGGCAACACCATTCTTCAACTAAGGCATTCCAGTTTCCACTTGGCAGAGGAAGAACTCTGAGGAGCTTCCTAGTTAAAAGAGAAAAATGTTAAGCATTTCCCCACCACCCCCACATCTCAACAGGGGTATTAAGCATTTCTGTAAATGAAACACTGAAAAAGATGGAAAACCCTAAATGCACTTTGTTTTTTAAACCCACATTCTATATTGATCATCTTTTTCAAACAGCACCCACTGCTGTTTCTTTTTACAATTTTTTTCCCATAATGTGGCTAGACAAATGCATAATAAAGCATCTATATAGTGCTGAAAAAAAACCTGGAGCTCTATCATATTAAAACACCTCTTCTTAGAAACAGCTTATTGCCAGGTGCAATCCTCTTTTCCTAGTCTACCATGTTCATAGAAATAATTTTGTGATTAAGGTCAGAATAAAAATAAATTTAGAAAAAGAAAATGCATGTTCCTAGATAAAAGGACTTTTATTATAGCTACTTCCTTTTTAAAATTCTAAGTACCCATAGGAGTTAAGGACTGTTGTGCTATTTATTTTTATAAGTATTTATCCTTTCTCTCTCCTATTGCCCTCTCCCAATTAAATAATAAAAGAAAAAGAAAATCCTCAAAACAAATACATATAGTCCAACAAAAAAATTCCCATATTAGCCATATCCAAAAATATATGTATTATTCTGTATCATAAGTCTCTGGTAGGAGGTGGAGGATATGTTTTATCTTCAATCCTCTAGACTTGAGGTTTATCACTGGGGACAGTAGTGTCCAACACTGTTTTGGAAAGGGATTTGAGGCTCACTTTGACTCCCTTTTCCCAATAGCAATTCCAGGGGAGTTTAGCATTTGGCCAGTGGAACACTGTGGTAGACTGAATCTCAATAACAAATCAGTGCCTTTTCCAGACCCCATTGCTGCAGGTATTTGGAAGAATGAAACACAGGAATAAAAAAAAAAATAGGGAAAGAAAGAAGAGACATGGTTTGGTCACTGGCCTGGCAGAAAGAAACAAAAGTGGTTTCCACATCACATGTAAATGAACACAGCAAAATCTCCCTTTCTACTACATGCCTACAGTCTGCTCTCCAAAGAAAGTAAGCTTCTTGAGGGTAAGTTGTTTCATTTTTATCTTTATCTGGTACCTAGTACAGTCAGTACTTTACTAACGTTTGCTGAAATTTACATTGGTCCTTTCAAGTCCTCTGGGAGTTGGAACCAAAAATCATACCATCTACAATCCAACTCTGTTGGAGTTCTCCCCTCTCCATACCCACCCCCTTAAAATGCAAAACCCAGTTTCAGATGAGAGAATCTTGTCATGATGGCACAAGAAAGCCATTGCCTTAACAGAGTCCTAACACCTGTCTTTTCTGAGGACTGACTAGAGATGAGGAACAGGAAAGGACGAAGATTTTGGAGATATTTAGAAGGTGACACTGAGAATCTTGCCAAGAAAACTAATTAATTAGACTTCACCATAGCTTCCCCTGACAAACAAAAGGGACAGGAAATGACATCCATCAAACCAAATGCTTGTTAAGTGAGAGAGGCAGTAATAAACAATAACATATATACTTAAAGAGTAGTGCTAAAGGATGGATACAGCCTTCAAATGGTTTATCACGTAAAAGTGGAGATAAGCACTTCAATTCACACACACACACAAAAAAAATGTATTAAGTCCCTACCATGTGCTGAACTCTGTGGATAAAAAGACAAGAATAATATTAGAGCAGAAAATTCAATACACACACAGATAAACGTAATGTAAGGTGCACTGAGTGAAGGTAGCAAGGGAAGAATCAGACAATGCTCAAGGAAAATTTGGGGGAAAGAACATTAATACCTAGGAACCAAGAAAGTTTCATGGAAGAAGTGACAGCTGAGCCAAAGATGGAGAGAAATTAAAAATTCTGAAAATCAAGGATAAGAATGCATTCTAGGCAAAGAATGATAGCTTGTGCAAATGCCTAGTATGCATGCCATGGCCAAAAAAAAAAAAAAAGCAAGAAATAGTAATGTTGTATTTTGAAAATAATCAGTAATTCTATTTGGCAGGATGGCAGAATACACAAACGGTACTAAGGAGAGCCAGGTCCAAACTGTGAAGAGCCTTAAATACAGGGCTAAAGCATTCATATTTTATCTTAGGGAGGTACTGCAGATTTTTCAGCAGGGGAATGGCATGGTTAAATTCCTGCTTTACAAATATTATTTTGATGGTTGGATGGAAAATGGATTGCAAAGGAAAGATTTGAAAACAAGGAAATCAATTAGAGAGCTATTATAATGGTTTAAGAAAGAAATGATGAGAGCCTGAGCTATGATGACAGCAGTGTGAGTAAAGACATGGGGATGGACACAGGAGGACTTATGAAGTTAAAATGCACAAGACCTGACAGCTGATTAGCTACAGAGACAGCCAGCAGGTGCAGCAGACAGCGCTCTGGGCCTGGATTCTGAAAGACCTGAGTTCAAATCTAGCCTCAGGTACTGCCTAATTACGTGACCCTGGACATGTCATAAGAATAATGACAATTCCCTATTTTAATACAGTTGTTGTGAAAAAGAAATGAAATAATACTTGTAAAGAGGTGGTACACAGTAGTGTTATAGAAAACGTTTATTCTCCTTCCCTACATAGGAAAGAGGGAAATGTCAAAGAAGACTCCAAGGTTTTGTTTTTATGTCCGTTATTTTGCCGAATCGTTTTCTTCTTTTATTATAAAAGAAGGCTTTAATAAGGGAGTGAAGAAGGGAATACAGTGAGAAATGTAGGTGATTTAAAAACAAAAGATAACAAAATGTGTTTTTTAAAGTACAGTTTAAACCCTGAAAAGCTTGATACTACTTTTTTAATCTCCATTGAGTTACAGACTTTACTTTCCTGGAGAAGTTCTAAAAAGAAAGTGGATTACTATTCATCTGGGTGACTTTTAGATGAAAATCTGAAAGGAATGGTCTAATCTTAGGATGCTATAACCAGCAATACAGATGAATTTCAGATGTATTTCTGAATTACTGACCAATTTTCACTGGGGTTACAATTTTTTAAATTCATGAAAATGTGATAGGGATGAATTACTTCAGTATTATTGAGGGGTAAACAATGTTTCAATCAATCAACAAGCATTTATTAAGCCCCTCCTATGTGCTAGGCATTGTACTCGGTGTTAAGAATAGAAAGAATAAAATAATTCACAGTGAAAAGAACCTTACATTCTAATGGGAAGACAACAGGAACACCTATAATTATATAAAGAATAAATATAAAGAGAATAAACACAAATATATACAATCTAGTTATATATAGGGTAATTTGGGAGAAAGGATAGTTTGGTAGCAGCTGGGCAGATCAGGAAAGGCTTCAAGTTTAAAATACCATAAACAAGGCAGGGAAAAATGAAAAAATGAAATTATCATTAAATCTAAGGTAAATCATAAATCAGTTGCACCTCCTCCTGATCAAACCCCCTCCCAACTCCAACCCTCAGTGGTAAGGAAAGGGGACATCCCCACTTTGGGCAGGATCTACATTTTCAATTTTTAAAATTATATCCAGCTGTGAAAGATTTAAGACCTACTGCTAGGCCCGAGTACAAATCTAGCTGATGCCATCAAAATGATAAGCCACAATAGAAATTTATTGCTTTATATTTTGAATCCTCTCTTACGTTCTGCTGCGCACATGACATTTTTTTCTTTTCTTATGTTATATCTAAGTTTTAATATATAAGTTTATAATATGTTTCCTTTTCCTTGCTTAGGTATTTAAGTTTCAGTATTTAAGTCTAAAAGAAAAAAAAAAAGCTAAGCCACAAAAAGAACTTCTCATTTCAAACCAAAGCCAGCTCCTTCAAATCTAGAACAATAAAGGCCTGAGTTCAAATCCAGCCTCAGACACTTCCTAGTTGTGTGACCCCAGACAAATCATTTAGCCTCTGTCTGCCTCAATTTCAAATGTAAATAAGGAGATATTAATATCACCTACTTCAGAGAGTTGGTGTGAGAATAAAATGAGATAACATTTGTAGAGTGCTTATCACTGAATCTGGCACCAAGTAGGTGCTTAATAAATGTTTGTGGCTCAAAGGAGAAAACACTGGAACAATTTCACCAAGAGTTAGGTACAATGTCAGTTGACAATGAGATCCTGGCTTACAGTCAAGTATTTGAATCTCCTTTGATTTAAAAAAAAGGGGGAGGAAGAACCCCAACTGATGTAAGTGGTTATTTTAAACCTATACCAATAGCTCATCTGCCAAGCGGGCCAGTCATTTGCCTAGATATTCCAACATCCATTATATTTCTATAAAGCACCTCTACTTGTTCAAAGTCCCCCTTGAGAGACTGGCTTGATCCTAAGAACTGCCAGGTATACTCAAAGTGGTATAGACACTCCCTCTCCAAAAAACTCTGGACAACATGCTCATTCAGAAGGTCTCTGACAATGAGGCCCTGCTGATAAAAGGCATAGAATTAGAAGGTCCATTAACATAGTTTAAACTGGCCTTGAATTTATTTCTGAAAGACCCAACTAGGACAAAATTGCTTGCCTAGGCCTAGTGTTTCTGAATTTCTGACAGCACAAGGCTCACATTGGACAGGACTTCCTTGCTGCTTATGTACTGAACCTACCAAAGGCCACAGAGTCTGTGGTTTGATCTAGCTTGAGGAGTCCTCCAATTCCAAACATGGTCATTTTAATCTCGGTGCTATACAGATCAGCTGATTCTCTCTATCATAAATTAATATCTTCTTAAAAGTAATGTAAATTGTTTTTCAGTTGTGCCCAATTCTTCATGATCCCATTTGGGGTTTTCTTGGCAAAGATCCTGGA
>JAQQSK010009870.1:0-12903 GCA_028658325.1 Potorous gilbertii | reverse complement strand
CCCCCCCCCCCCCCCCCCCCCCCCCCCCCCCCCCCCCCCCCCCCCCCCCCCCCCCCCCCCAAATGGGGAGAAAATTTTGGAACCCAAAATTTTGTGAAAATGAATGTAAAAAGTTAAGTAAATAAATTTATATTATATTAAAATTCCATTTCCTTTTTAGCCCTTGAATTAAGGTACACCACATATCCCCTTCTGTGAGTTTCTTTCCCTCTTGTTTATGCCTCTTCATACTCTGTAATTTAGTTCCAGAAAAATACCAATTCATCTGGAAGATGGAGCAGGGATTAGTTCAAGATCTCTCAATTCTGTTTCTCCCACTTCCACTTCTTTTTCATTTTTACTTTCACCTTAATGTCCACATGTACATTAAGAAGCAATTGTCTTGACTACAATACCTTTTCAACAATGGCTGATATCACCCCACCTGGGAACATAGGAAATACCTCTTCTATCAGATCACCCCCACAACCACACCAGACCACTTCCAACCTTGGGGCTACTCAGGCAGAAGAATCTGTCTCCACCCAAGCCTGGGCAGCTTCCTATGCAATTTCGTTATCAGCAAAGTCCTTCTGAACTTTTCTGAAGAGGGCTAGAGCTCTGAGCTCTGAGCTATTCAGCCTAAAACTACATTCTTTTCTACATCCTAAACAATTAAGTAATACGTTATTGCTATTAATTACAGAAATTAAACCAGAAACATCTTCAACTTGACTTAGGGAAGAGAATGTTAGTGAAATTTTCTTGAATCCTCCCAAATCTTTCGCTATAATTGGAGTCAGTCTTTGGACAAGTGTGGAAAACTAGTATCTACAAAACTTGTTGCTTCCCAATAGCATCCGACATCCTAAAGGAACTAGAATCACGGTGGAAGCCTGAAGAAGGAAAAAGATCAGACAATCCTGTGCCTCAAATAGAAATGACTCTAACAGAGTTCTTACTTTGTTTTTGCTTTCCCCTCTTTTGACAACATTTTTAATTCTCCCTATATTTGGGCCCTACATATTAAACAACTTGTCAGACTTACTTGTGAGATTTATGTCTTCCAGACTACAGGACATTCACATACAGTTGATAGTAAACAGTGGGTACTAGGTAATGCCCCGCTTCTCTTGGGTGAAGCCTGTACTTGGTTCCAGTCAGGCTCTTCCCTGTGACCCCCTCAAAGCAGGGACAGCTCTTCCAACAGGAAGCAGTTTCAGAAGGCAAGACTCAAAAGATTTTGGGTCCAAGTTGTTTAAGGGGCAAATGAAGGGACTTGTACCCTGAATTTCCCCAAGCATTTCAGCAACCCCATTCCAAGGTATCTCACCAAGTTCAGTCCACCTAAATAATCAGCTGGTTTTTCAATGTGGTTCTCTGATCCACCTCAGACCCCTGCTACACCTGGGCCACTCCAGGCTATTTACCACCCTTAATATACAGCCCTTAAGAGGCACCTGGGCAAGGATCCATTGTGGTTTAATTTCTGAGTTTCAGAGTTAAATAGGTTTAAGGAGGGAGGGAGGAAAGCAAGGAAGGAAGGAAGGAAGAGGGAGAGAAACCTAGCCAGTAGATCCAAGTTAGCTGGGCAGCTTCTGACCATCAAAATTGGACCCTCCTGGCTTAAAGTGAATGTCAATGGTAACTGCTTTTCTTTGGAACAGTAACCCTGAGGGTCTTCCCCTCTCAGTTTGATTTTTTTTCTTTCTAATTAAAGGGCCATCCCTTGACTCACTTCTTAAAGAGACCTATTCACTGAAAGGGCATTACCTCACTCAAAGTGAGAACCTGAAAAGACCTTAGACTAATAGGGTCAGGGTTCCCACTGCATCCTGGGCCATCTCCAATCATTCTGATGAGTATCAGGCCACTGGACTCAAATGGCTCTGGAGAAGAAAGTGAGGCTGGTGACCTTGCACAGCCCTCCCTCCCTCAAATCCAAGTCAACTGCAGTCATGTCATCATTTTCCTGATACCATGGTCCTCTTCAAAAGTGAAGGACAAACACAATCACCCTTAATCACATCCAGATCCTTTCACTATTCTTTTTTCCTGTACAAGTATCAATCTTTAATCTCCATTAAAGGGCTGGTTCACTAGGAATCAGGCCACCTTCTATTGGCATTACCATAAACCTTGCCAACTTTGAAGGATGTGCTTGAAGTCCTTCCAGACAGCCTTGCTGTGTAATGTTACATTTCAGGATTCCTAGCAAACACAAACAACATCATGTGTGTATGTCTGTGTGTATGTCCATTCCTTCTTTTGCCTTCATTTTTATACCAAAACTTACCCTCTCCACTACTTCAACTAACAAGAAACAAGATCAATACACACTCTGCCAAGTACCTGGTTGATGAGTGTCAATCTGTGTCTTAAGCACCACTCCACAGCCCAGGAATATTTTCAACCACTGAGCCCTCCCTGTCCATCACTCTCCATTGCAAAACTAAGTCTAGAAGGGTGAGGAGTGCCTTTACTTTTGAGGGGATACCTACCAATTGGTGCAGCTATGGATATGCATGTGTATTTTCAGGGAAAATTAGGAAAATATAAAGACTCTCTTGAAACCAAGACAGTTATTGAAACAGAAAGCCAAATTCATCATAGTAACAAAGTAACTTGTACACATTATCAATTAACACCATCTCCAAGCCCTCCCTCCATCAGGCATCCCCACAAACAAGTTCCCTTAGGCAAAATCCCTCCCTCTCACTCACTCTAGATGCTCTGACTGCTCTCTCTCAGCTCCACCCTTCCTGTTCCACCCATTAATCAAATTCCTCCCACCATGGGCTCCATGTTAACTCAGGCTGTGGGGCTGGGCCATTGCTCAAAGGACTATTTAGGGGCATGAGAGATTTTCAGATTCCTTTACCATTACAATTGAGAAAAGGCTGAACAAGATGTGGTAAAAAATGTACTGAAATACCATTATTGTCTAAGAAATTGTGAGCAGCCAGACTTCAGAAAAACCTGGAAAAGCTTGCATGAACTGATGCTGAATGAACTGAACAGAACCAGGAGAACATGGTACACAGCAAAAGCAACAATGTGCAATGACGGACTTTTATTACATTTCACTGTTCTCAGTAAAGCAATAATCCAAGACAATTTCAAAAAACTCAGGATAGGAAATGCTGTCCACATCCAGAGAAAGTAATATGGAGTGACAATTCCATGTTCAATGGGCTATTTCAGGGTCAGAATCTCTCTTGCTCTGGGCCTCATCTCAGATAGAGTTGTCTTCCTGACCCATATTCACCATCAAACCCTGATGTCTGGGGTACCCACAACAATGGAAGAGAAGGGAACCCAAGGGACACTTGTCTCCTGCCAAGCCAGCTTTGCACAATCTGGAGCAATTGTCAAAATGAGGGCAACAATATCATCTTCAAGGGTGAACTCTAAAGTGGTAAGTTTAAACCCTGGAGATATAGCACTCAGCACTCAGAGGCAGGAAGCCACAAGTACAACCTGAGTAGAAGACATCATAGCTGGATGAAATTGTTTAATTTTTAAGAACTAGGGAGAAAAACCTGGCATGTGGCAAATACTGTAGTAATAAATTATTGCCAAGTCTTTAATTGACTGTACTTACTCCTTACTAAATGTGAGGGTTCTGATGCCATTAGATGTGATTGCTAAAATGTCAAGGGAGATAGGATGACTGATTTTCCCTGTAACACCTTTTGAAAATGCATTCTATTGAACTGTTTTTCTCGTCTTATAACTTAAAAAAAAAAGCTGGTAAGGTGGGTTACCTTTGATCTCAATGCTGTTCGATCTTAAATGAATCAATTATCAAATACGACAAAATATTTGGAAAGTAATGAGGAATATTTTAATTAAGAAACTAATGATAATGATAAATGACTTACTGCTGCGGGGAAAGCACAGCAAAATCCCTGACGGGATCTACAGGAGACTCATTTGGCCTTCTTACTTAACCTGTTCAAGGATCTCCCTAGACCTGTTGGCAGTGTTTAGAGATTCTGTAAGGTTGCAGCTTAAGGCCCCAGGACCTCTCGAAGTCAAAGTAGGGAAATTTATGGGTTAAACTTTAAATTATAAGGAAGTTTCATTTGTGATCATTTGGAAAATCATGAATTATATCTGGTAATATTTAGCATATAGTATAGTTACATTTGTGAACCAACTATTCAGCAGGTGTAAGCCAGTGCTCACTGTCTTCCATTAAGATTCCAGAATGTACTATTTGTACTGATTGTCCACCTTATCCAACATTCCACCAGCTTGCCTCTCCCATATTTCCTGTTGGTGGTTGTTGCTCCCTTTTACTTAGTGGATTCAAGCTTTACTCTGAAGCCCACCTGTAGTGGCCAGATGTATTCCCCCTTCCTCTAGACTATCTACAGACTAGACTAATGGGGAAGTTTGAAAACCTATCAATTACTTATTTGGATATAATTGGGAAGATATATGCATGTGGTGAATTTTGTCTCCAACAACTATACTGAATGTATGGAAAGGTTAATGAATATTGCCTGAATTTGAACTCATGCTGCTGAGGATTATTGTCACATGAACACAGTAACTATATTCTGCCATAATATATAATGAGATGAAGTTCCTAAGGTTTCTCCTCAGTGTGAATGCTCTGATGTTTAGCAAAACTGGAGCTCTGTGTGAAAGTTTTTCCACATTGATTAGTCAAAATGTTTCTCTCCACTGTGGATTCTCTGATGGGTAGTAAGCTGGGAGCTCCTTCTGAAAGTCTTTCCACATTGATTACATAAGAAAGGTTTCTCTCCAGTGTGGATTCTCTGAGTACAGCAAGATTATAACTCTGTGGAAAAGCTTTTCCTTATTGATTACATCTAAAAGGATTCTCTCCAGTATAGATTCTGTGATGTCTAGCAAGAATGGACCTCGGTGTGAAAGTCTTTCCACATAGATTACATTCGAAAGGTTTCTCTCCAGTGTGAATTCTCTGATGTCTACTGAGATAGGAGCTACATGGGAAAGTCTTTCCACATTGATTACATCTATAAGGTTTCTTTGTAATGTGGATTCTGTGATGTCCAGCAAGATGCCTCTTCTTTGTGAAAGTTTTTTCACATTGATTATAGTCAAAAGGTTTCTCTCCCTGATGGCTACTAAGAGACAAACTACCTGTGAAAGCCATTCCACATTGATTATATCTATAAGGCTTCTCTAAAGTGTGGATTCTCTGAGGTGCAGGAAGATGACTCTTCTGTGTGAGTCTTTCCACACTGATTACATCTATAAGGTTTCTCTTCAGTATGTTTTTTCTGATGTCTGGCAAGACCAGAGCTATGTGTAAAAGCCCTTCGACACTGATTACATCTATAAGGCTTCTCTCCAGTATGGATTCTGTGATGCGCAGTAAGAGTGGACCTCTGTGTGAAAGATTTTCCACACTGATTACATTCATAAGGCTTCTCTCCAGTGTGGATTCTCTGATGTGCAATAAGCCTGGAGTTGTGTGTGAATATCTTTTCACATTGATTACATCTATACAATTTCTCTGCAGTGTGGGTTCTCTGATGGGCAGTAAGATTCAGCCTCGCTGTGAAAGCCATTCCACATTGATTACATCTATAAGGCTTCTCTCTAGTGTGGATTTTCTGATGTGTAACAAGACCAGAATTCTCTATGAAAGCCTTTCCACACTCATTACATCTATAAGGTTTCTCTCCAGTGTGGATTTTTTGATGTCTAGCAAGATGGCCCTTCTGTATGAAAGTCTTTCCACACTGATTACATCTATAATCTTTCTCTCCAGTGTGGATTTTTTCATGTCTGGCAAGACCAGAGTTCTCTGTGAAAGCCTTTCCACATTGATTACATGTGTAAGGTTTCTCTCCAGTATGGATTTTCTGATGTGTAGCAAGACGACTCTTCTGCACAAAAGTCTTTCCACACTGACCACATTCATAAGGCTTCTCTCCAGTGTGGATTGCCTGATGTGCAGTAAGACTGGAACTCTGTGTGAAAACCTTTCCACATTGATTACATCTATAAGGTTTCTCTCCGGTGTGGGTTCTCTGATGTGTGGCAAGAAGGCATTTATGTGTGAAAGTCTTTCCACATTGATTACATTCATAAGGCTTCTCTCCAGTGTGGATTTTCTGATGGGCAACAAGACTCTTCCTCACTGTGAAAGCCTTTCCACACTGATTACACCTATAAGGTTTCTCTCCAGTATGGATTATCTGATGGGCAGCAAGATCGAACCTCTGGCGGAAAGCCTTTTCACACTGATTACATTTATAAGGTTTCTCTCCGGTGTGGATTTTTTGATGTCTGGCAAGATTGGAGCTGTCTGTGAAAGCCTTTCCACATTGATTACATGTATAAGGTTTCTCTCCAGTATGGATTTTTTGATGTGGAACAAGATGGCCCTTGTGTGCGAAAGTTTTTCCACATTGATCACATTCATAACACTTCTCTCCAGTGTGGATTCTCTGATGTGCAATAAGAGTGGAGTTGTGTGTGAATACCTTTCCACATTGATTACATCTATAAGGTTTCTCTCCAGTGTGTGTTCTCTGATGGGCAGCAAGATCGAACCTCTTGCGATAAGCCTTTCCACACTGATTACATTTATAAGGTTTTTCTCCAGTGTGAATTTTCTGATGGGCAGCAAGATTGATCCTTTGGCGGAAAGACTTTCCACACTGATTACATTTATAAGGTTTGTCTCCAGTATGGATTTTTTGATGTATAGCAAGATAGCGCTTCAGTGTGAAAGTCTTTCCACACTGATTACAACTATGAGGTTTCTCTCCAGTGTGGATTTTCTGATGGGCAGCAAGAATGAACTTTTGGATGAAATTCTTTCCACACTGATTACATCTATATGGTTTCTCTCCAGTGTGGATTTTTTGATGGGCAGCAAGACTGGAGCTATATGTGAAAACCTTTCCACACTGATTACATCTATAAGGTTTCTCTCCAGTGTGGATTTTCTGATGGGCAGCAAGAGTGAACCTCTGGCGGAAAGCCTTTCCACATTGATTACATTCATAAGGCCTCTCTCCAGTGTGGACTGTCTGATGTCTGGCAAGACTGGAGTTGTGTGTGAAAACCTTTGCACACTGATTACATCCATAAGGTTTCTCTCCAGTGTGGGTTCTCTGATGTGCAGCAAGAAAACAATTATGTGTAAAAGTCTTTCCACATTGATTACATTCATAAGGCTTCTCTCCAGTGTGAATTTTCTGATGGGCAGCAAGACTCTTCCTTGCTTTGAAAGCCTTTCCACATTGATTACATCTATAAGGTTTCACCCCAGTGTGGAATATCTGATGTCTGGCAAGACTGGAGCTCTCTGTGAAAACTTTTCCACATTGATTACATCTGTAAGTTCTCTCTCCAGTGTGGATTCCTTGGTGTGCTTCCCATTCATAACACACATCAAAATCATTTTTAATGGGAATTTGCAGATGAGCAAATGCCTTCTCACCTTTATTACTTACAGAAGGAATCTCTCCAGTATCACTTGTCTGATGTCTAATGAGGACTGAACTACAATTCATGGTCATTTCATATTGATTACCAAGATACATTTGCATTTCGGGAAACTTCCCATGGGACTGAAAAAGCTTTAACTCTTCAGAAAGGCATTTGCTATAATTACTGTCTGGAACACAGTGATTCCCCGAGGTCATGTTCTTACGGTGATTTAGGATGGAAGACTGTCTGAGTCTCTTTTCAGTTTCATCAAATTCACAGTAACTCTTTGGATTTTTGTCTACTTTGAGAATAAAGTCACGAATTTTTCTCAAACTGAATTCCCAGGGACCATCATTCTTGAATTTTTGCAGATCACTCTCTTCCAAAAAAATTCCCAGCTTTCTAGTTATTTCATTTACTTCCAACCTAGTATCTACATCTGAAGAAAAGAAAACATCAAACATATATAGAGAAAAATATACACACATAAATAAATGTAATAGCAATGGTAACTGAAGACTTTTGCAGCTCATGACCTTCTCATCACCAAACTAAATGTAAGAAAACTTCATGGATGTAGTCTTGGGAGCAAATACTGGCATTACACAGACTATGTCACTGTATGGAGAAGAGAGAGACAGGATGTGCAAGTTGACAAAGAAGATGTGCATCACAAAGTACTGGACCCATCAGAGTTTAAACATTCACATTCAACGAATGTAGCAGCCCAAAAGCAAGGTCACTACTAGAAGACTGAATGGCAACAGCTAAGAGTGACTATGCATAGGAGAACAGTTTGTTGCTAACATGGGAGAGAAGGCTGAACCAAAACATGATTTTGAACATTGCAGCAGGAAAGGAGTGGCCAGCATTCAGAGATTTATTGTACAGTACCACATTAACTCATCTGGACCAGAACACAAGAAAAAACGTAAATTGGTTTTGATGAAAATCATGGGGAAATTGCTCATGAAAGAATTCCCCCTGAGGCCTACTACTACAGGCTGTGCTCTGCTCCAAGGCTAGTGCAACAGACCCTTCCTGTTGGCCTTCCAGATTGTCTTGGCCTGGAAATTTGTTTCATCCTATCATTTTGTGGCTTCTGCTGCTCTAGAAACTTTTCAGTCATTTTTTACAGGTATTTTGAAGTATTTGAACGGAGACCTCAAGCAGGTCTCTGCTTCTACTCTACCATTATGGCTCTGACCCCTAGAAATAACTTGCTGACAGCTTTAGGTAAGTGCTTTTTATCAATTTAAGGAAAAATTCATTTTCACTATAATTTCAAGTGTTTCTAATAGAAATGAGGGTTCTGTTTTACCAAAAGCTTATTCTTCAGCTATTGATGTACTCTCATAATTTTTGTTACTAATATAACAGATCATGTGTATAATTTTCCTTCTGTTGAACCATCCTTGAATTCCTGGTATAAATTCCAAATGATCACAATGTATAATCTTTGCAATATGTTCCTGTAACCTCCTAGCTGGCATTTTATTATTTTGGCTTTCATAGACATTAATGAATTAAGTCTATAATGTTCTCTTTTTTATTTTTTTTGACTGGGATATCAGTATCATATCAATATCATATGTTTCATAAAAGGAGTTTGGTTTTTCACACAAAAAGTAAACAAGTTTGACCTTATTTAGTCCCTTATAACTGGTCTTTAATGTTTACATTTCTCTGGCATCTTTCATGTCCAATTTTCCAATGAGTTCTGCTACTTTACTCATAAATATCTGAATGTCTTTCACTTCATTAAATATCCCTTTTTTTCATTCAGGATTACACTCAGCTTCCCTGATTTATTTTTTTTTCACAACAGCAGATCTCCAGCTCTATGAAATGTAATGACCCAATGTCTTTTACTGGAGAAGCTGGGAGGTCCTGCATTATTTTGATTATAGCTTCACAGTATTTACGCTGTGCTTTTCTTTTGCTTGTAGTATCTGCTCCTTAATTTGGCAGCTTTGAAACTTGGCTATAATGTTCCTATAAGTATGAATGTTAATGTCTCCTTCAGTTGGTGAATGATGAGTTTTTCCTATTTCTACTTTACCTCTTGTTCTAGAATTTCAGGGAAATTTTCCTCAAGAATGTCTTGAAATGTTGTATCCAGACACTTTTTAAAATTATAACATTCAGAAAGTATTCTCTATATTATTTGTTTTTCTAATGAGATGGTTCACATTCCCTTCTACCTTTTCATTCTTTGGTTTTTGGTATTTCTGGGTATCCTAGGTGATTAGATTCCTCATGTTCAATTCTAGTTTTTAAGAAGTTTTCTTCTTTCTTATGTTTTTGTAATTGTTTTTCTAATTAGCTGACTTTCCATAATTTTCTTCATTTCCTAGACTCCTCTTATTTTTCCCCTTTAATTTTCCCCTCAGTCTCTCACCTGATCTTTGAAATCCTTCTTTAAATTCTTCCAAAAACTCTTTTGGGGAGTGTGACCATTTGAAATTTCTCTTTGAAGTAGGAGTGATTTTTTTTTAACCTTCCTTCCTTCCACTGAGAATGAACCCAGATCTGTATCTCTAGCCACTTGACTGATGATAAGTTATTTAAGTTGAAAATGCTGAAAGCCAAGCACTAAGTTGATGGAGAATTGGTATACACATAGGACTGTGCATTCAATGCAGTTTTGGAGGATGAGATACAATACAATATGGACCCATTCTCTGCCATATGTGCCTTACATTATCACAAAGAAAGAAGGGAAATGGTCCTTACCCAGGGACAGCAGATTCTGGATATTCTCCAGCATGACTTCCTTGTGCAGCTCTTTCTGAGAATGCTCCAAGAGATACCACTCCTCCTCAGTAAAGTCCACAATCACATCGTTGAATGTCACCAACTCCTAAACCATTAAAAGTGACACGATTTAGAGGAGAGATTGCACAATTAATCTAGTCCAACCCTCATCAACTTAGAAGCCAAACTGCAGCCCACAGTAGGGCTTTGTCTACAACTCATAGAACCTTTATGAGTGTCAGAGATAATAGTTGAAACCAGTCATTGAGAGCCCAAGTAAATATTAAGAAAAGCATTTTCTATTTGAAATGAGAATCACGATGGAGAAAATGTCTTACTATACAATGCTTAGCCCAATGGAAAAGGTAAGTACTCCCATAGGTGAGGTATAAAAATATGTGGAGGAGATCTGAGCCAAATATTTGAGTGAAACCAGGGATTTGCCTGATCTCTCCCCAAAACCCTTCAAATACCTCCAAAAACTGACTGAACAAACTCTACACCGAGAATGAGGCAGATTTCCAGCCCAAGTCAACCTGGAAGATTAACAGGAAGGATCTATTCCATTGGGCCAGACTGAGGAGAACAATCTAGCACAGGCCACACCAGCACAGACCCTGCCCCAGCACAGCTGGAGCAGTTCTCAGGTCACTGAATCACTGGGAGCAGTTGCAATTTCCAGAGTTCTCATCCTACAGATGCCAGAGGTTATTTAGATGGTCAGGAGGGGTGTGGAGGAACTGGGTAAGACAGAAGTGCAGTCCAGTGCTAGTTATGCCAATACAGACCCAGTCTCAGCAAACTAGAAGTAGGCAAATTTGGAAGTGAGTGAATCAGCTGTGGCAGGAAAGCAGCAGCAATGGCTACTCCAGAAGCTATGATCCCACAGATTAAATGTTTAAAAGTCATCTTTTTCACCTTCTAGGAACCAAAATGGCAGAGTATGCAGTAAGGTGCTCTCACCCTCTATGACTGACCTTGAAAAACCCAGAGAATATTGCCCCGGAAAAATCCTGGAATAGTGGAGCCATCTGAAAGGTGAGGGGTAGTAGTTTTTTTACCTCCAGAGACCAGGAGGATTAATGGGAAATATCTCCTGTGCTGTGGCTGAAGGGGACCAGAACAAGATGGGAGTTGTCCCAGCAAGCCAGTGGCCATTTCAGGGAATGGGGGGGGGGGGGGGCGGGGAGGTGATCCTGAGCCCCAGAGTAGTGGAATTGGCAAGCACCAACACCAGCTACCACCAGCAGCTCTAGCTCAGCACAAGGTAAACTATCAGATCACTAAAGCCTAATGCAAAACCAGAAACCAGTCCCCTAACTCCAAACATAAGAAGCCTAAGACAGTGTCCCCAAAACACAGATCAACTTGCCAAGGAAAAAAAAAGACAAGAAAGACATGAGGCAACATTAAAAACAAAAACTACAGAGAAATGTCTTGGTGACAGGGAAGATCAAAACACAAATTCAGGAGACCACAACATTGACAACACACCCACATCTGAAAGCTGAAAGGGGAGTATGAACTGGTCTCAAGCCCAAAAAGGATTCTTGGAAGGGCTCAAGAAGGACTTCACAAGTCAAGTCATGGAGGTAGGAAAAAAATGATTACTTTTAAAATATTGTTGACAAAATAGAAAGAAAGTACACTGAGGAAAACAACCACTTAAAAGGGGGAATTTCCAAATGGAAAAGGAGTTACTTAAAGGTTAACTGGAGAAAACATACATTAAAAAAAAGAATTAGGCAAGTGGAAGGCAATGACTCTATGAAAAATCAAGAATCAGTCAAAATGAAAAGAATCAAAAAAAAAATAGAAGAAAATGTAAAACACCTCAGTGCAAAAACACTGACCTGGAAAACAGGTCCAAGAGATAACTTAACAACTGTTGGTCTACCTAAAAGCAATGATAAAAACAACACCTGGATAGCATCTTTCAAGAAATCACCAAGCAAAACTGCCCTGAGGTCCTAGAAGAAGAGGGTCAAACAGTCATCAAAGGAATCCATCAATGACCTCTGGAAAGAGAGCCCAAGTTGAAAACCCCAAAGAACATGATAGCCAAATTCCAGAGTTAACAGGTCAAGGAGAAAATACTGCAAGCAGCCAGAAAGAAACAATTCAAATACCATGGAACCACAGTCAGGATTTTTCAGGGCCTTGCAGGTTCTTCATTTAGGATTGGAGAGACTGAAATGTGATACTGCATAAAGCTTGAATTACAACCAAGGATCAACTACCAGCAAAACTGAGCATGATCTTTCAGAGGAGGAATTGGACATTCAATGAAATACAGGACTTCCAGGCTTCCTGATGAAAAGATCAGAGCTCAATGGAAAATATATTTAAATAAAGACTTGAGAGGCATAAAAAGACAAAGAGAAAAGGGGGTGAAAAATGACATGTTAGGCAATAAGGGTAAACTTCCCTACATGGAAAATTGATACTTATAAATCTTGAGAACTGTATCATTACTAAGATATTTAGAAGGGATATACATATAGGGGGTGGGTTTAAGTTGACCTTGATGTGATGATAAAAAGCCTAATTAAGGGGTGAAAAGGGATTGTAACAGGAGAAAAGGAGGCAAAAAAGGGTAAATTACATCAAATGATGAGACAGAAATACACTATCACAGTACAGGGAAAGGAGGGAGATGGGCATTGTCTGAACCATATCTCATCAGATTTGGCTCAAGGGAAGTAATAACATACTCAGGTA
>JAQQSK010009869.1:0-12903 GCA_028658325.1 Potorous gilbertii | reverse complement strand
GACACAATGTTCCTAGGAGTTTCTCTTTTTGGATCTCTTTCACGTGGTGATCGATAGACTCCTTGAATACTTATTTGGTTCTAGAATATCAGGGCAGTTTTCTTCGATCATTTCATGAAGGAGGATGTCTAGGCTCTTTTTTTGATCATGGCTTTCAGGTAGTCCCATAATTTTTAAATTGTCTCTCATGGACTTATTTTCCAGGTCAGTTGTTTTTCCCATGAGATATTTCATATTCTCTTCCATTTTTTCATTCTTTTGGTTTTGTTTTGTGATTTCTTGCTTTCTCAGAAAGTCATGAGTCTCCATCTGTTCCATTCTAATTTTGAGAGAACTATTTTCTTCAGTGAGCTTTTGCACTTCTTTTTCCACTTGGCTAATTGCTGCTTTTGAAAGCATTCTTCTCCTCATTGGCTTTTTGAACCTCTTTTGCCAATTGAGTTAGCCTATTTTTCAAGGTGTTATTTTCTTCAGAACTTTTTGGGTCTCCTTTATTAAGGTATTGACCCGTTTTTCATACTTTTCTTGCATCTCTCTCATTTCTTTTCCCAGTTTTTCCTCCACCTGTCTAACTTGATTTTCAAAATCCATTTTGAGCTCTTCCATGGCCTGAACCCATTGGATATCTATTTCAGATCGTTGGGATACAGAGCCCTTGACTCTTATGTCTTTTCCTGATGGTAAACATTGGTCTTCTTCACCAGAGAGGAATGGTTCAGTCATCTGTTCCCCAAGAAAATAACCTTCTGTGGTGTTATTTTTTTTTCCCTTTTCTGGGCATTTTCCCAGCCAGTTACTTGACTTCTGAGAGTCCTCTCCATCCCTGGCCTAAGTCAGCCCCGCTAGTGCTTGGGGTCTGATATTCAAATGCTGCTCCCTAGACTCAGGGCTTTTGGAGGCAGGCCTGGCTGCTTTTCAATGGGCGCTCAATTTCTGGTGCTCATGTGGGGGCAGCGCTGCCTCCCAGTTGCCTCAGGGGTTTATGCAGAGACCTTCTGTAATGGAGCTGCTGCTGAGCTCCTGCCTGCTCCTCAAGCCTCTGGCCACCTGCTGCCTCTGCCACTGCCTCTGCTTCTGCCTCCCGAGGGGGCCTGAGTCTCAGAGACACCCCGCTCCCCTCTCAACCCATCTCTCTCACTGAGCTGTGCGTCTGTGGGTGGAGGGACCTTGGCAGCCGCTGGAGATTCTGTCCCTGAAGCCTGCTTGCATCTGCCTTGCTCCTCTCCATGCAGTGTGGCCAGGGCAGGGGACGGCTCCACTCCTGTCCAGTGTGCGATAAAACTTTGCGGTCAGTTTTCAGGGCTCACTGGAACGGAAATCTCCTTCACTGTGTTGCTGTGCAGCTTCCACTGTTCCAGAATTTTTTGGTAGTTCTTTTTAGAGGAAATCCATGGACTGTGGGTTTGGAGCTAGCATATGTGAGTCTTTCTACTCCACCATCTTGGCTCTGCTCCCCTCTAGAATTTCTTGAAAGTCATTTTTACAGGTATTTTATATGCTGTGGGGAAAAATTTAGAGTGTGTGCATCTTTCTATTCTGCCATCTTGGCTCCACCCTCCAAAAAAACTTTTTCAATAGAGTGGAAAAGCGGGGAAGTGAGAGGGGAAAAATGTGAAATTTACTCTCATCGTATTTGGCTTAAGGAGGAAATATCATGCACTCTCAATTTGGTATGAAAACCTATCTTACAGTACAGAAAAGTAGGGGAGAGAGAAAAAAATGGTTTGTATGGAGGGAATGATAGAAGGGAGGAGGGAGTAAGTAGAAGTAAATCCTTTTGAGGAGGTACAGGATCAAAAGAGAACAGAATAAACGTGGGCAGGATAGGATGGAGGGAAATAGAATTAGTCTTTCACAATATGACTTTTGTGGAAGTCTTTTGCATAATTACACATGTATAATCTATTTTGAATTGCTTTCCTTCTCAGTGGGGATGGGTGGAGAGGGAGCAAAGGAGAGAGTTGGAAATCAAAGTTTTCAAAATGAAAGTTAAAATTGTTTTTACATGCAACTAGGAGATACAATATACAGGCAATGGGGTATAGAAATCTCTCTGTCCTACAAGAAAAGGGAAGAGATAGGGATAAGAGAAGGGAGGGGTGTGATAGAAGGGAAGGAAGATTGAGGTAGTGGGGAGAGAAACAAGCTTTGTAACACATATTCATAGTCAAGCAAAATGTATTCTTGGACAAATTCCAGAAAATATGGTTTAATCTGCCCCCTGAATCCATCCCCTATGTCCAGAGGTGACTAGTCTGTTTCATCTTGCAGCCCTTTTATTATGCAGATGAGGAAATTAAGGCCCAGAGTCAGAATGTCTGATGTCTTGTGGTGGAGGCAGGGGAGATATGAGGAGGAAATTTGGAACTCAAAATCTTGTAGAAATGAATGTTGAAAAACAATTAATCAAAAATGAAAACAAAGAGAAGATCAGAAGAGGTTTAATATATTTATCATTTGAGAGTTTCCAAAGTCTTCTTTGGGGTAATTTATGTATCTTCCCATTTGGCATAGAATGAAAACAGAGGAGCCTCTGGAGAGGCAGCTATACATTGTAACTGTTAACATGAGAAATATAAGCCTCACACCTCAGGCTCTTAATGATGGAGAGAGTAGTTCATGTGAATTGTCTGAATGATATTGCTGCCACAGTCAAGAGAGCTGAGTTAAGAGTTGCAGGTTGCATTTATATCAGGTTGCTCTGGTTCTTCAGTTTTAAAATTATAACAAAATGTGACAATTATAAAATATCTACCAATTAACCAAAGAAGGTTTATTTAGTCAGAGTATGGGGAAAAAATATTCGCCTATGATATAACATTCATTCCAGTGCAGCTTCCTTACTTCTCTGTTGGGCCATGCTGATGTACTAATCAGTCCTGAGGGAGAGCCACTACTATTTTCTCATAAAGGAAAGGAGGAAGGAAATAAGCCTTTATTAAGCCCTTAATGTGGGACAAGAATTTTGCTAAACGCTGGAGATACAAATAAAAGCAAAAACTAAAAGAAAAACAAAGATGGTCCTTGCCTTCAAGGAGATTACATTCTAATGAAGGATTAGGACACACAAAATAGAGCTGAAAAAAAGGGGAGACTTGTTGTTGTGGTTGTTTTGTTTTGTTTTACCCCAGGAAGTGTGAGGGTGGTGATGAAGAGAGCATGAAGTTTATGCGCAGAAAATCAAGAATGGGATAAAGAGGTGAAAGAAAACAAGCTAGTTTAAGCCCCTTAACAAAATTAAGACTCCAGGATTAACTCACAAATGAGGTAAGGATGAGATGATGGTGCAGCCCTTGAGGGGCTATTCCAGAATAAGTATGCCATGGAGGGAATAGGATGCTCCAGAATCATGAGGACCTAGGCACTAAAGAAATTCCAGGGTGATACTGCACTAGAGGCATAATTTTGAAATCCAAAAAATCAGGAACATGGCATACAAAAGAATTGTGCACTGACTTTTGTGCTTGGACCACCAGCAATTTATGTCAGTAGATTGAGTTGTAGTTGCTTGAGCAAATTAAGTCTTAAGGATATTTTAATAGCATTTTTGAGGGCTAACCATCAAGATTAAGTGATTTGCCCAGGGTAACGGAACTGGTGTCTGAGGCTGGATTTTGAATTCTGATCCTCTTGATTCCAGGGCCCATGCTCCATCTACCGAGACACTTCACCACCTCCACTTTTAAGGAAAATCTAGACCAGCCACTGTGTCAGATATTGTTTTTAACACAGACAAAATCCATGAGCCTAAACCATGTTATGAGGAGTCACAAAATCACTCATTTTGAGGTCGGATCTCTCAACTATTCTAGGACTGATTTCTTTCTGTGTGTTTATTACTCTGTAAGATTAATCATTAAGAGTCATACGCTTCCTTGGGCCTTTTATTGTTTTAAATAAATTGATTAGGATAAAAGATTAGTCTGAGTGGGAGTGATTGATTCCCTAGGATTGAAAATTCCCATTTGTCATAGTGACCTATTTCATATCATCTCCAGCCTCTGAATTCTCATTCCCCCTACATCTAGAATAACTAAATGTGCAACACTATAAATGGAATGAAGGAATTGAGGATTACTAGTACAGGTGTTGCTCTTTTATAGGAGAAAAGACATTTTTCATAATATTTCTATAATACAACTTTTTGAAGGATAATATTAGATTTTATGTGAATTTACTTTAATTGGTTTCAGAGAGATGATTACATCAGCTTCTTTTTATAGTCAAAATATTATTGGACTTGGAGTGAGAAAACATGGCTTTATATGCTGCCTCAATTACTTGTTGTGTGACTGTTGGGTTTCATTAAAGATAGTGAGGTTTCTTTATGTTTATTGTGGTTTCTGATATAAGAATTTTTTAAAAGACAAGAAAATGATTGACTAAGGGACTTTTTCCACGTAAGCAAAGAATCAAAACATTTATTATTTACAGGCGAATGGTCATATTCATATGTGAAATAAGCAAGATATTTACTGGCATTGCATCTTAAAGTTATTATCAATTTTGTATAGAGAGATCTGTTATTGCATATGTTTATGGAGCACTGCCAGTGAAGGATTCCCTCTATTAGTACAAGTTAGCACATTTACAATTTTTAGTCTTAGCGAGTTGTCTAGGACATTGAGAAGTTAAGTAATTTGTTTCAGGTCACATAGTCAATAACTGTACAATGTAGGACTTGAATGTGAATCCTACTGACCCAAAGGATAACTGTTTTATCTGCTAGGCTACACTGATTCTCATGGAGAAATCATTTTCATTTGCTGAAACTGTATCCTGATCTTTAAAATAAGAATATACGGGGAGGAGCCAAGATGGCAGAGTAGAAAGATTCACATATGCTAGCTCCTAACCAACAGCCCATAAAATACCTGTAAAGAAGAACTCCCAACAAACTCTGGAGCAGTGGAAGCCACACAACAACAGAGTGGAGATTTCTGTTACAGAGAGACCTGAAAAACTGACACCAAAAGTTCGTTGTGCACTGGAGCCAGAGCAGAGCCCAGCCCTGCCTTGGCCATGTGGCAATGAGAGGAGCAGATCTGAGCAGGCTTCAAGAACAGAATTTCCAGCAGCCATGCAGTTCCCTCCACCCACAGGTGCAAAGGTCAGTGAGAGAGCCTTTTTGGCTGGCCAAGAAGGGCGTTGGGTGTCTCCTTAACTCAGGCCCCCTCGGGAGGCAACAGCAGACAGGGTCTCCCAAAGCAGGCAGGAGCTCGGATACATTGTTGAAGGTCTCCCCATAAACCCTCTGAAGGAAATGAGTCCTGTGAGGTGGCCCTGTCTCCACCTGAGCAGCTGAACTTAATCTCACACTGAATAGCAGCCCCATCCCTGCTGAAAGCCCTGAGGCTGGGAAGCAGCATTTGAATCTCAGAACCCAAGCACTAGCTGGGCAGATCTGGAGGTAAGGTGGGGGTGGAGAGGAATTTCAGAAGTCAAGTAACTGCCTGGGAAAATGCCCAGAAAAGGGAAAAAATGTAAGACCATAGAAGATTACTTTCTTGGTGAACAGATATCTCCTCCTACCCTTTCTGATGAGGAAGAACAATGCTTACCATCAGGGAAAGACACAGAATTCAAGACTTCTGTATCCCAAACATCCAAAATAAATATTCAGTGGGCTCAGATCATGGAAGAGCTCAAAAAGGATTTTGAAAATCAAATTCGACAGGTGGAGGAAAAAGTGGGAGGAGAAATGAGAGAGATGCAAGAAAAGTATGAAAAGCAGGTCAACACCTTGCGAAAGGAGACCCAAAAAAATGCTGGAAAGAGATTCAAAAAGAGAAACGCCTAGGAACATTGTGGCCAAATATATTCAGAGCTCTGATTTGGATATTCCCATTCCCTTTCCAAATTCCACATGTAATAGTATGGTAAAGTAGTTTGCAAAACCTTCATTGTACCAAAACAAGTCCATATAGCAACATGAGACTGAACTAATGGAGCAACCATCTCCATTACAAAATAGTAGCAGTTTTTTAATTTATTAATATTAATTATTTAAGCAGTAGCATTAATTTTAATGACTAAACTTCTAATCTACTTTTCAAATTGTACTTGTATATGTTCATTTCAAAGTTCTTTTCAAGAGACAATTCCATAAGAAGGCTATCCTGATTTCTCCATTTAGAAGTAAATCTTTTTCCAAAATTATTTGTTTTTCACCCCCAATTTTCATGGTTACTTGGAATGTAATCTCCCTGAGGGTTGACACATAGGAGATGATTAATAAATTATTTTAGATGAATAAATGAATGGAATGAGAAAAAGCAAGCTGTTTTTGCTAATCCTTGACATGCATTTATCTGATCACAATGTGTATGGCTATGTGCAAGCCATAAAGGATTTTTACAAAATATTAGAATATGACTGAAAAACAAACCATACTTGTCATATGGTTTTCTCTCCCTCCTTTATCCCAACAGAAAAATGCTGAATTGGAGTATGGTCCAGACCATTTTAGACTTTGATGGTAATACAGCCTAGGGAGAAGTGAAGGTAATGTGACAGGATAAATAATTCCATTACCTTGTTTTCCAACTCTAGAATAACACACACTCACTTTTAAATGACTAAAATAATGTGAGTTTCCAGATTCTTAGGCTTGGCTCCTGTTTGTGCTGTAGTCTACTAGGTCTCAATTACTATTAATCATAGTTCACCTTGCCTCTGGCATTGTGAAGTATCAGGTTTACATGAGCAAAACAATCAACTAATCATCTGGGAAGAGTGGACCAATGAATACTGGGTACACATTTTTTTTTCAATCAGTAAAACACAGCCAAAAATATCCTTTGTATCAGAATGCTAGATTTTACATTAAATACTTGAATTTCCTGAGAGCAATATCTGGATTTCACATGTGAAAAATAATCCTTTTCTAGTAAAGGAAATGACATTAGATGTATTGATTGCTGAACTTATGTGATATATAATGTTTTAAATAACAGTGAGGAATTTTAGTCAAGAATACCACGAATAAGTATATTAGATTATTATAATGTAATTTTAATACAAATTCTGGCTTAGACATATTAACAGACTATTGTAAACATGAATATGCAATATAATCATAGAATATTTCCCCCTTATCTTTGTGTTACTCAACAATTAAAATGTTTGTGCATGCCCACAGCAAGATAACATCAGATAAATTTGAAAACAGGTAGTCTATCAATAATGGCAAACCACTCCAGTATCTTTGCCAAGGAAACCCCACAAAAGAAAAGATCATTAAGAGTCAGAGATGACTGAATAATAACAATTCTATTAAAATAATTTATATTATAATGCATTACTTCAAAATGTAATCCAAAAATGGGGAAAACAGTTCTAACCTCTGATACTCCTTGAAAAGAGAAATATTTTAAGTGAAAAAAAATATTTTCAGAAGGATACATCATCTCCTCTAGTTAGGCATATGAACAAGGCTTGTGATTTTATTTGTTTGGGGAACTTATGGGAGAGGAAATTCACACTCATATATTCAGATAGCCATATTTTCAGCGAATTATAATCTTACACAGTTGCCTAGAATATTGAGAGTTTAAGTGATAGCTCATGGTCACACATTCAGTATGTGTCAGAGACCTATCTTTAACTCCTTAATGCCTTTCATCACCTCAAGATATTATTTAAACATTTCTCAATGAACATCCAACTCAATTTTTGTTCTTTTTTATGATAAAAAAAACAATTTCACCGTTAGGTGCAGTTTGATACCATGGGTAAAGTGAGGAAGAAGAGAATTTCATTTCCTTTGTCTGGTTATGTGAACAAAAATACACTCATTGTTGCTGAGCTTACAACTATCATTAATAAATCATTAAACTTCTCAGTTACTACAGATAATTCTCTAACGATATACTGCTATGGAACTTTAAAGATGTTCAAATTCACTTTATGGATATATTTTTCATACTAAGAGTTCTCTAGTAGTGTTACACTCAATTGGAAATATATTCTCATTGACTGCATAGCGATATAGAAAATTGAAGCCTAACATATTGTATTTTATTTATTTTTTAAACATTTCCCAAATTACATTTCAATCTATTTCCTGTCACACTGGAGAGGTTTTTAGACCTAAAGGCAGAGTTTGTGTCTCCTTTTCTGGAGAAATAAATTTACAGATCTGAACACCTTCCTTCTCTGATTTAGTCTCTAGTTGCTTTTCGGCCAAATGTGTACCTTTGGTTATTTACCTAGATCATTCTTGTCTTTGTCATTGTCCTACTGGGAGAGAAGTAGTGTGTGCTCCAAAAGTAATAAATGCCAGTATAACAAGAGTTACAGTTTCTAAATAAGCTATTTGGTATTTGTTGTTTTTTAATTTCTCACAAATTATGCATTCCTGAATGTGGTTGCAGGAAAGTGTAATGAAGAAAGAAATGTTTCCTAGAAATATACCTTAAGTCAGCTTAATGTAGCTGAGATATATGATCCATTTAACAAGCACTTTTAGGATTAAGTAAAATACATATTATTCTTCATTTTGAGAGACTATAAACACACTAAAGTTAATTTTCTGACTAGGATCATTTTTTGGTAATATTGCCTTACGATGTTTATATAAGTCAAAAAAATGAGTCAAAATGAACTGGCCATTACATGACCATTTTAAAGGTCTAAACTTTTACCATTTCTTTTCAAAAGAAATATGTACATTCAGTTTCAAAATAAGCACAATGTTATGGAGTTCATGTTATGTAAATGTGTATTGCAGATGTGATAATTAAATCTGAAGCTTATAATAATAATTTTCATTTATATAAAATGAAGGTTGTTTTTTCTTTACAGGAATTTTGCATATATTTTCTCATTTGGGCCTCTGGATATCCTTTTAAGCTAATTTCTACACCTATTGCATCTTTATATAAGGATACTGGGTTTCATTGAAGTTAAGTGATTTACCTAGTATCTGGCTTATAAGGCCAGAGGTAGGATTTGAAGCCAGCACTGTCTCCATCACACACCCTCATTGTAGGACAGCAAGGTCAACAAAATTTCCAAGTAATCACCTCAACAATTTCCAGGTGATTACCTAAACAATCATCCTAAACCATTTTAGATGACTTTGATTGAAGGAAACTAGTTAAGCAGAGAACGAAAAGAGGGACGGAGAAAGACTCTTTGAATGGTTGAAGAGGCCTTTGTTTAATGTTGTGCTTTGATTATGTATTGGGAGTTTTGCCTAAGTCAAAACCATCTAAGATTTTATGACTAAGATTGAAGATTTTAGGGGAAACTGCCTCTTTGAGGCAGCACAACTGATATAGACATGAATATTCTTTGTGGTTTTCAATGTGGATGAGAGCAGCTTCTGACCACTGATTACCTAATCAGTCTGCATAGGGGTATCTAGGAGGGTTGGAGGATAGATTACTGTGTCTTGGAGTCAAGAGGATCTGAATTTAAATATGTTCTCAGTTAGTCACTGGACAAATCACTGAATTCTATTTGTCTCTGCCTGCTCATCTGTAAAATGGCGTGAAGAAGGAAATGGCAAATTATTCCAGTATCTTTGCCTATGAAAACAAGGTCACAAAGAATCAGGCATGACTGAAGCAACTGAACAACAATACATAGACCCATCTACATTTTCAAAACTCCTGACTGAACATGGTATAGGGATTTTCCTGCATTTGTGTCTGAAGATGAAAATAGTGAAAGCAGTGAAATTTGGAATTGTTAGGTTCAAGGAGTGGAGTCTCTGATCAGAGACAGGAGGGTTATGGATCTATGAGTCCAGAAGTCCAAGCTGGACGTTGTAAGTCATCCAGCAGTGCTACCCTATGAACCAAGGATACAAAGAACATCCCTGTACTTGAATCTGATGGATTAATTAAATCCAGGAATTGAGCTAGATTGTTAGCCTAAACTGTGTTGTAATAGAGGGGTTGGAATTTATTCCCTGGAGTGATAGGAGGAAATGTTTGTCTTTGACATATCTTCAAAGTAAGTCTTCCTTTTTGAAAGTTAATCTAATATTAAGTAGAACTCGGGTGCTAGTCATTGGGCCCCATAAATTCATAGGACCATAGTTGGTGAAGTTTTAAACTGATGGCAGAGAAAAAAAGAGTTCAGACTCCTTCAGAGTACCAGAGTTCCCAGAAGGGGAGTAAAATTGTAATAGTCCTCTTCTTGTAAAAGGATGCAGAGTCAAACCATTATAAATTGAAAGTAACTTACCTGTTTCCATGGTAAGGCAAGCAGGTAGAAATTTTTTTTCTGAATTAATGAATTGATTCAGTAACACAAGTTTTGACACTTCAATTTAACAGACAACTGACTGAGATAGTTTCCCCTTTAAATGGGGAAACTTATTTGACTGAAAAGAAGAAATTCATTGTTTTATTAAATTGAATCCTGTTACAATTTGGTGAAATATCTGTAGTGTAAAAGGCATCGGGGTTATGAAACTGGTGAGGGTGAAAGGAATACAAAGTGTAGCCATGACCTTTACTCTCTTGAAACTTACATCTGGTTATTTTGACAACATGAGACATAAGGTAAGTATTTCCATATCACCCTTTAAAGAGTTGATAGAGTTAGAAGGAATACATTACACATATACATGCATATATGTGTGTATGTATGTTTATATACATACACACATATACATATATACACACATATATACATACATATACATATATAGAGAGAAGGCATAGGATGAGTTGAGTTTTTATGAGAGGAATATATTGTGAGAAGGAAAATGGGGTAAATTATGTTACTTCAAAGACCAAGATAAAGATTTCAGAATAGAAGGGAAGAAGTGGGGTGAGAGGGAATGAGTGAACCTCACTCTCATCAGGTTTGACTTGAGGGAGTAACATGCACACTCAATTGGGTATCTGACCCTACAGGAAAGTAAGAGGGAAGAGGATAACAGAAGGGACATTGACAAAAGGGAGGTCAGATTGGGGGAGTGAGAAGTCAGAAGCAAACACTTTTGTAAAGGAAAAGAATCAAAGGAGAAAACAGGAAAGTTAGGGGCAGGATGTGTTCATCCTTTGTTGCAGAAGAAGACCATGCTATCAGAGAAATGATGATATGATTTGAACTTGACTTCTTTATGAGGGAGGGAGGGCTGTGGAGGTCACCAGCCTCACTTCTCCTCCA
Organism: Potorous gilbertii; assembly: GCA_028658325.1. Lineage (NCBI taxonomy): Eukaryota > Metazoa > Chordata > Mammalia > Diprotodontia > Potoroidae > Potorous > Potorous gilbertii. The sequence continues at coordinate 1,773 of JAQQSK010009869.1, read as the reverse complement.
GAACCATCTGAATCTAGTGACCAGATATTCCTCAGGATGACTGGAGATGACCCAGGATGAGGCAATTAGGGTTAAGTGACTTGCCCAAGGTCACACAGCTAGTGAGCGTCAAGTGTCTGAGGTGAGATTTGAACTCAAGTCCTCCTGACTACTGCACTGATGCTCTATCCTCTGCACCATCTAGCTGCCCAAGGGGGCAAGATAGGATAGAGGGAAATATAGCTAGTTCTTCACAACATGACTATTATGGAAGTGTTTTATATAACTACACATGTATAACCCATATTGCTTGTCTTCTCAATGAGGGTGTATGGGGAGCAAAGAAGGGAGAGAATTTGGAAGACAAAGTTTTAAAAACAAATGTTAAAATATTGTTTTTTGCATGCAAATCAGACACAGGAACAGTAATACTGCTTTAAGAACAACTTTGAATGAATAGATCATTTTGACTATTAAAAATACTCAAATTAACTAAAAAGTATATATGAAGGAAGGTTCTACGTGAATACAGGGAAAGAACTGAGAAATAGAAGTATGTATAGAACCATTTTACATATGTGTACGTATTTGTTTCTTATGGTACTCATCTCCAGAGTGGGGGGGGAGAAAACAAAAGGAAAACAAATTTACATGATAACTTTATTATTTGTTTTAAAGGAACAGCAAAGTTGTACGTAATAGATTTGCAGTTTCATGTGAGGGGATAAAAAGGCATTTGGTACCAGATAAAGCAATTATTTGACCCTTACAACTAGGAAAGGACACATTTCCCTTGTTTCTGTGTGGTTTTGGATGAATAGATTATTACACACTATAATACAATCTGGAGTAACAGCTTAATTTGGGAGGGGGGAGGTAATGATAGAGTTAAACCAGGTAGAAGCTGAAAATCTCTCTCTCTCTCTCTCTCTCTCCCTCCCTCCCTCCCTCATACATACATACATATATACATACACACACACACACACACACACACACAGTTCTGATATTGATATTTATCACAGTCTACTGTTGTTGCTATTCTGTATCCCTGGCATTAACATTTCTTTTTCAGTGAATGGCTATGAAAACTACTTAGAAAATATTATTCCCTAGTAGACTTTCAGGATATCAAAATAAACGATTCTTCCCAGCCCCATTCCCAAATGAAAGCATATATTTGACTGGAGAATCATGAAGGGGCCCTACTATAGCACCTTAGAGGACAATATTGCACCTTTTGCAGCTGGGGAGGGGATCAGATATTTTATCACCCCTGTTTTTGTTATTTAATATAATAAAATAAAAACAAGAGAGTTGAGCATCATCTTGGCATTATGATTCTGATTATCTTTTACTTACATAAAATGTGTGTTGGGATAGAAAATTCTGATATAATGTTCCTGAACAGCCATTATGTAACACTCTGAGACTCTGGCTTCTGGTGTTTAAAATGGAAATATTATATGTCGTATAAACAACACAATGATTTTCTCCTAGCGAAAGGTCCTAAAAATGAAAGTTATTTTGTTTAGGAAAAATAAATTCCATTTAGTGCCTCCCTTATTTTAGAATTCCATGCGTTTCAGGATAACTCATGTGTCATTATTAAACTACTGTGCATTTCCTCAGGTATGGAAATATTCTTGTTTGAACACAGAGGAAACTACAGTCATTGAGTGTATTGTACATCCCTCCTGATAGTTGTTATAGGGTAAATTAACTGTTGTGTTCTCTGCTGGAAAGTCTTTTTGCTCCATCATTGTGACATAAAATGAAAAAAGAGCACTTCAA
>JAQQSK010009868.1:0-12904 GCA_028658325.1 Potorous gilbertii | reverse complement strand
CAACTAGTTAACTTATCAGTTAGCAGAGTCCAGTGCTGAGGTTCTAAACTCCCTCAAAAAGCTTTCACACAGGTTATATTTATCAATATTAGATGTTTTAGAAATTAAGATACCTTAGTATAATTATGAAAATAGTTTCTACTTCACAAACCTCTGAAAGGGTTTTAGGGATATGGACTAGAAGTCAGGAAGAACTAGGTTCTAAATCCCTTTCAAATAATTGCTTGTTTTATGACCCTGGATAAGTAACTTAATGCCATAGTAAGACCATAAATTACATCATAGCCTAATGATCTGCATTGGTGAAGGGAGTTTACCCATTGGAAGTTCCTCGCATCAATGAAATCATAGGTTCAGATACCCCTTTTTCCCTAAGTCAAGTCAACAAGTATTATTTAAGCAGCTATAATTTAAGTATTTAAGTATATTAAATATTTAACTTAAGTATAATTTAAGCAGCTAGGTACTGTGCCAACTGTTGGGAATACAAAGAAAGGTAATTGCAGTACCTGTCCTCAAGGAGTTTCCATTTTAATGGAGGAGACAGTGTGCCAACAACTATGTACATACAAAATATATGTTGGGCATGGAAAAGGATGGAGAAGGCATCTAGTAGAAGGTGGGGTTTTAGCTGAGATTTGAAGGAACCAATGAAGTCAGGAGGGGAGGATGAATAAGGAAAGCATTTCAGGCCTGGGGAGCAGTCAATGAAAACGCATGAGTCTGGAATTAGAATGAGTGCAAGGACAAACAAGGAAATTAGTGTCCCTGGATTTTAGAGTATGTGGTTGGGGAGCAAGATGTAAGACTGGAGAGGAAGGAAGGGCCAGTTCATGAAGAACTTTAAAAGTCATGCAGGGGATTTTATATGTAATTCTGGAGGTAATGGGAAGCCCCTGGATTTTACTGAATTGGGAAAATGACATGGTCAGATTTGTGCATTTAGGAAGATCACTTTTGGGGATTTAATGGCGAAAAACTTCAGACGATGAGATGAGCCAGAAGACTGCTTCAATAATCTAGGACAATGGTAAGGAGATCCTATACCAGGGTGGTGGCACTGTCAGATGAGATATTGTGAAAGAATCAATAAGAATTGACAGCAGATTTGGATATTTGGTGTTGGTGATGCGGGGCAGGGTTGAAAACAGGTAAGGAATTAAGGATTGTGATCCTGGATAATTGGAAGGATGGTGATGCCATCATCACCATTAGAGAACCTTGAAAAGAGAACATTTTGTGGTAATGAGGGCAAGAGAAGGAGTTCAGTTTTAGACATGTTGACTTTAAAATACCTGTGGGGCATACAGTTCAAGATGCCCAGCATAGAGTCTGATAGATGAGACTAGAGCTCAGGAAAGAGATCAGGATTGGACAAACAGATCTGAGAATCATTTGCTTCAAGATAAAAATTGAATTCATGGAAGCTGAGATGATCACCAAGGAAAACAGTGTCAGGAAGTGTTTGAGATTATGGGGATGCAAAGATATGAATGAAACATTCCCCAACCTTATGAAGCTTGACTTCTATTGGGGGAAGGGGAATACAACATATATTCTAACAAATAAACACAAAATAGATACAAAACATTGGTTTCTGCTAGGCATCAAGTAATTCCATACATGAAGCCACAGAAACAAGAGAAAGGATGATCCACATGGGGAAAATCAAGTGGATTGGTTTGGTTGGAATATAGACTTGGTGAGACAAGGTCACATGTAATCACCTGTTAAGATTTGTGTTGGAACCTATAGTGAAAGATTTTTAATGCAAAGCAGAAATATTTGGATGTTACCAGAGGCATTAGGAAGATAGGGCAAGTAGGTGAAATAATGGAAATATTCCTTTCCCTTTAATTCTACCTTTCATGTATAGCAAGGTAAGGTACCAGACACTGAAGTCGTTGCTTGAGCTGAACTGCCAAGCATTCAAACTATGCTTCAGAGAGTGCAGCTCCAATGTTCACTCTCATGTTGTCATGTTTGAATGCAAAATGTAAGCTTGCCAAAAAGACTATTTTATGGAAAGTTCTCATGGGGCAGGTGATCACATGGTGGTCAGAACAAGTGGTACAAGGACATTCTCAAGGTCCCTCTCAAGAACTTTAGATTTGGTTGTGCAACACGGGAGACATTGGCACAGGACCACTCAGCATGGTGTGACCGCATCAGAAAAGTGCTGTGCTCTATGAGCAAAGCAGAACTGAGACAGCTCAAAGTAAATATAGGATGCATAAATTTGGAGCAACCATCCCAAGTATTCACACAGATGATCTGTGCCCAATCTGTGGTAGAGCATTCCTAGCTCTATTGATCTGATCAGTCACAGTCAGACACATTGAAACTTCTCTTTATCATGGTAATGTCATTCTGTTCCTCTTCAAGAATGAAAGACAACAACCAACCACCCATATTCATCTATATCGCCAATTTATGTCTATGTTTTCTCATCCACTGAAAGGTAAGCCCGTTGAAGACATGAGACTGTTTTGATTTTTAATTTGTATCCCCATTGCTTAGTACAGTCCTTGGCACAAAGTCAATTCTTAAAATGCTTGTCTATTGATTAATTGACGAATTGATTCTTGTCAATCAGTCTGGGTTTGGACTTCTCCTTTGTTAATGACTGTCTTCTCTGATGCAGAAAGTTCTCCAGTTACTGGTATGTTTCAACCAAGAGAGCCAGAACCCTCAGAATTCTCAAACTCATGAGGTCACATTCAGGTCTATGCTCATCCATTTTGAGGTCAATGTTTGGTCACTTATACTCAGGAAAGAAGCACAAAACAGAAGAGGCTGATAAGGCTCTGAGATCGAGTCTCACACACTTGGACTGCCATGTGTTCAGGGTTTCCTGGTGGCTGGAGTTAGAGGGGAAAGGATGCCCTGCCCATCACCTCTCATGGGAAGAGGCTTACAGATTCCTGTCATGCTCCCCAAATGAGAACACAGACAGGCAACTGTGGGTGGGCTCTTCTTTTTTAAAGGTCTTCTCTTTTTAAAGGTCCAAGGACTCGTTGGTCCTTTCTTTCGATCGAATATGAGGAGATTTCTTCTTTGTCCCCAAAGCACAAATTAGCACTGAATCACAAATGCCACAAGTGCCACTGAGCCAGAACACATGGCCAGCTATCATCAGCCAGGGGACTCTATAAATGCTCTATGTATTATTATATAGAAGAGTACAGATTTTCCATTTTTCTTCAGGTAACCTCTTCACTTTTAGCCATAATTAAAGGCCACATCTTGCCTGTTATATATTACACATTTCTCTGGCTTTCTGACTCACCAGTTATTCCATACTATTAGTTTCATTGTGTATAAATCTTTCCTCCCAGGGGGGAAAGTGTGTGGCTATTTTTTATTGTGTGTTCATAGTGTTAATTCCTTAGTGCTTTCCTTTATGTAGGTAGACAAATAGAAGGCCGTCTCATCTAGACAGTTTTTGCATATGTGCTTCAATAATATTTCATATTCCTGTCCTAGCTTCTTGAGGGGCAAGAGGACAATTTTGAACACTTTGTACTCAGGAGGAGAAATCCAAATGTGCAGCAGTAAAGTACATCTTATTCTGACTGGTACCATATTGTCTTGTTTATGGACAATTTCATCCCATGCAACCAAATGTTTTCTACAATCTTAAAGAAAATCAGAGGCAATTAAGTGATTTTGTGGTCATTGAACACCAGTTAGTTACAGTTTGGAAATCTAGGAAAAATAGAGCTCTATTGAATATGGTCTAAGGCAGGATGGACAGAGAATGGGGAGGACTATAAGTATAAAATTAACAAAATAAAACAAAGCTCTTACATGGTCATAATAGTTAGTTAACTTATTCAATTTACTTCAAACCATTTATCAAAAAACTGTAGAAATATATTTTATTCTATGGGGAAAACTAATTTGAAATATAAACCTAGGGTCTAAGGTTATGTCTTTTCTTTTGGTCACTGCAAATTGCAGTAATACAAGTCTGAGAGGACATTGTGTCTTCCATGATAGCTGGGTCCTAGAAAGTAAAATGTTGAATTGTTGAAAATGGTGCATACACGTAGAAGTCCAAAGTTTTAAGGAGACAAAAATTCGGAGCTATAATAGTTGGGACACATTGAATGAGATCTAGATGGAGGTAAGGTCTATTATAGACCTAGAAAAATTCCATGATTCTAGGCCAGTCACTAGGTAGAAATTCCATAGGTGGGAAGCAGATCATTGCTGCTTCTTGTCTCTTGATGGAAAATTATTAATGCAAAGCCCTCTGAGGAAAGTTGAACCCTAATCAGGATCTTTGTCAGTCTGAAAAGATGGGCCTGAAAACACAAGTCTATTTTTAGAAAACCAACCATAACTAGTTATGGAGAGGCAAATCACTGGTCACCTGGGGAATGAAACTTTTAGGCCATAGTATCCCATGAAACAGAGGAAAACTAAAAATAAATGACCCCTAGTTTTCTGTGGCTCATTTTACTCCTACAGTGATGGTGGAAGAGTGAGAAATGAGGTGGAATGTGCTAAGAATCACATGATTTTTAGACCATAAATAAGTTTAATTTTTTCCTTTTTATTCATTCATTCAATTATTTATTTTTAGTTTTTAACATTTATTTCCATAAGATTCTGAATTCCAAATTTTCTCCCCATCCCTCCCCTCTCCCCACCCCAAGACACCATGTGTTCTGATTACCCCTTCCTCCAATCTGCCCTCTTTTCTATCACACCCCTCCCTTCCCTTATTCCCATTTTCTCTCTTTTCCTGTAAGGCAAGATAGATTTTTATACCCCATTACCTGTACTTCTTATTTCCCAGTTGCATGCAAAAACAATTCTCAACCTTCTTTCTTAAAACTTTGAGTTCCAACTTCTCTCCCTTCCTCCCTCCTCACACATCTCCACTGAGAAGGCAAACAATTCAATATAGGCTATACATGTGTAGTTATGCAAAAGACTTCCATGAAAGTCATGTTGCAAAAGACTAACTATATTTCCTACCGTCTTATCCTGCCCCTCATTTATTCTATTCTGTATTTTGTCTTCATACCTCCCCAAAAGGGTTTACTTCTAATTACTCCCTCCTCCTATTTGACCTCACTTCTATCATCCACCTCCCCCACATCCCACTTATCCCCTTTTCCCCTACTTTCCTGTAGTGTAAGATAAATTTTCCTACCAAATTGAATGTGCATGTTATTTCCTCCTTAAGTCAAATGTGATGAGAGTAAGCTTCACTTTTTCCCTCTTACCTTCCCCTTTTCCCTTCCATTGAAAAATTTTTTCTTACCTCCTTTATGGGAGATAATTTGCCCCATTCCATTCCTCCCTTTCTCCTTTCAATGTATTCCTCTCTCACCCCTTAATTTTATTTTTTTCTATCATCCCTTCCTATACTGAGAAAAGTTCCAAGAATTACAAATATTATCTTTCCATGTAGGAATGTGAACAGTTCAACTTTAGTAAGTCCCTTATGATTTCTCTTTCCTGTTTACTTTTTCATGCTTCTCTTGATTCTTGTGTTTGAAAGTCAAATTTTCTATTCAGCTCTGATCTTTTCATCAAGAATACTTGAAAGTCCTATATTTCATTGAATGATCATTTTCCCCTCTGAAGTATTGTATTCAGTTTTGTTGGGTAGGTGATTCTTGGTTTTAATCCTAGATCCTTTAACTTCTGGAATATTATATTCCAAGCCCTTCAATTCCTCAGTATAGAAGTTGCTGGATCTTGTGCTATCCTGATTGTATTTCTACAATACTTGAATTGTGTCTTTCTGGCTGCTTCCAATATTTTCTCCTTGACTTGGGAACTCTGGAATCTGATTACAACATGCCTAGGAGTTTTGCTTTTCAAATCTCCTTCAGGAGAAGATTGATGGATTCTTTCAGTATTTATTTTACTGTCTGGTTCTAGAATATCAGGGCAGTTTTCCTTGATAATTTCATGAAAGATGGTTTCTAAGTTCTTTTTTTCATCATGACTTTCAGGTAGCAATCATAATTTTTAAATTGTCTCTCTTGGATTTATTTTTCAGGTCAGTTGTTTTTCCAATGAGATATTTCACAGTGTCTTCTATTTTTTCATTCTTTTTGTTTTGTTTTGTAATTTCTTGCTTTCTCATAAAGTCATTAACTTTTATCTGCTCCATTCTAATTTTTAAAGAACTATTTTCTTCAGTGAGCTTTTGAGTGTCCTTTTCTTCACTGATTCTGCTTTTTAAAACATTCTTCTCTGCATTAGCTTTTGGGATCTCTTTTGCCATTTGAGTTAGTCTATTTTCAAAGGTGTTATTTTCTTCAGCATTTTTTGGATCTCCTTTAGCAAGGTGTTGACTTGTTTTCATGATTTGGTTTTGCTTGAATGACTCTCATTTCTCTTCCCAATTTCTTCCCCACCTCTCTTACTTGATTTTTGAAATCTCTTTTAAGCCTTTCCATGTCCCAAGACTATTACAAATTTATTTTGGAGGTTTTGGATGAAGAAGCTTTGACTTTGATGTCTTCCTCTAATGGCATGATTTGTTCTTCCTCATCCAAAAGGGTGGAGGAAAATACCTGTTCACCAAAAAAGTAACCTTCTATAGTCTTATTTTTTCCCTTTTTTGGGGGGCATTTTCCCAGTCAGTTTTGACTTTTGAGTCCTTTGCCAAGTGGAGGTGTATTTTAGGGACCTGTAAGTTCTCATTTCCTCCAAGGTGGCACAATCAAGGGAAAGTATTTTACTCCTCCTCACTTGCCCTCTTGTCTGGGAGCAACCACAAGCTTTTCTGCCTAGGGTCTGTGAGTGGGGTTCCCTCTCCACAACTACCTCCAAGCTCTATCATGCCAGTGGTCCTCCTTCCCCCAGGGCCACTACTTAGGGCTGAGATTCATATCAGCTGCTTGATTCACTCAGGGTGTTAGGCCAAGGGTTCCAAAAATGAACTCTTCAGTCACCTGGGGCTGGGGATAGTGCAGAACCCTGCTCCCTTCTCACTCAGGTGAAAGTGTTTTCTCACTGACCTTTGAAGCTGTCTCTGGCATTTGTGGGTTGAGGAATCTGCAAACCACAGCTGCTACCCAGGATTCCAAACCCTGAAGCCTGCTCCAGTCCTGTCCCTGACATGCTAGGGGCAAAGGCTGTGCTGTGCTCCATGGGCTGCACTCTGCTCTGAGCCTAGTGAGATAGACCTTTCCTGTCAGCCTTCCAGACTGCCTTGAGCTGGAAATCTCTTTCACTCTGTCACTTTGTGCCTTCTGTTGCTCTAGAATTTGTCTAGAGTCATTTTATAGGTATTTTATGGACTTGAGGGGAGAACTACAGCAGGTCTGTCCTTCTACTCTGCCATTTTGGCTCTGACCCCCCCCTCCATTTCATTTTGACTCCTGGTATTCTAAATATAAGATTCTGTAACAAGTAAGTAAATATGTTATTTGAGAAGTTGAGCCATATGAACCTTGACATTTTGCTATTAGTGAAACCTGACGAAAGAAAGAAATTACAAGTATGTGGAAGGATGGTTCATAGGTACCCATTTGACAGGCAAAGAAAGGAGTTGGAAGAGTGTTTTTATTGCACATCTAGAAGCTACAAGAATCCTTACTCCATGGGATAGTTGGTCCTCACATTTCATATTACTAATAAGTATTTGCAAAAAGACCAGCATGAAAATAATTGGAACTTATGAGCCAACATTTATTGCTGCAAATGAAGTGTTAGAAAAATTCTATGAAGAAATTGCTAAACCCTTCCAAAACAAACCCATACATCCTGATGCTCAGTAACTTTAATGTAAAGGTGGAAAAATATTAGGATGAGGAGAACTACATGGGAAAGTATAGCTCAGGAAACATAAATGAGAGAGGTTAAAGAGTGATGCCTCACACCTCTATATTATGGACACTTCATTTAGAAAGATAATTGGTAAGTGCTGGAAACAGTGAGCATCAAATAACACCATAAAAAATTAAACAGATTTTGTTTTAACCGACAGGAAAGGACTTGTGATTGATGTGGGAGTTATCCCTGAGTCAGTTGGCTGTGTTTAGTCAGACCATCAACTAATTAGAGCTACAATCAGAAATTATTTTTTTAAAAGAAGAAAGAATAAAAATGAGAAAAGATGGGGAATGTAATTAAAATATTAAACCCTGAATTATTTAAACAAATAATTGTAAATAAAAGTGGGGAATGTACAATAGACCTGAAATCAACATCAACTAGAATAATTTCATCCAGAAGTTTATTTGATGGAAAGTGAGTGAGACAACAAAGAGACCAAGGAAACATCTGAATTGCAGAGAGAGAGAGAGAGAGGGAGAGAGAGAGAAAGGAGGGAGAGAGAGAGGAAAGAGAGAGAGAGGAGAGAGAGAGAGAGGAGGAGGGAGAGAGAGAGAGGAGGGAGAGAGAGGGGAGAGAGAGAGAGAGAGAGAGAGAGAGAGAGAGAGAGAGAGAGAGAGAGAGAGATGGCCACTAAAACCAAGACCAGGTTAGAAAGTAAACTTGTTTACAAAAATCTGAAGAAGAAAGATGATGAACAGTTTTGAGCAACATCTCAAAAAACAGAGAGAAGAGATTAAATCCATTTTAAAGAAACTATGACAAGATAGTCAACCAAGCAAAGTCATGCCTAGGATTGGGATCATTAAGATTGCTCAAATAGAAGAAAAGTGAGAAGATTTGCAAAAATCATTTTGACAAAGTATTACCTCCTTTAAGGACAGTGGAGCCACTATACTTGGAACTTAATATCATAGTCCCTGAGGAGGTAGAAATCACATTAAAAGGAACAAAGATTAGAAAAACAAACAGATTGGTCAAGTGTATACAAAGTATGTCCTTTTTGGAAGTGATACAATTATGAGGGATTTCAGGGGCTGATGTACAAGGTAGAAAGCAATAATACCAAAGGTGTGGGGAAAAACTTAAGCCTTATTAATACTGATAAAAGATAATTAAGCGAACATCTATAACTATCAACCTAAATGATTCCTACCCCATCTATACAAAATCTTTGTGCATAACACCTGTACATGAATTGAGGACATCCTTGAAGAGGGTATTAATAGGGAATAAGTAGACTTTCGCAAGCAATATTCAACAATGTAACATGTTCTTACTCTCTCAAAATTAACTAAATAATGAAGAGTAATAGTAGCAAATTCAGATATAAATTAGGAATACAGAGTGAAATGGGGTTTAAAGGTTAGTCTGAGAAAAAAGAGAGAAGGAAAAGAAAAAAAGGGGAAGGAAGGAACCTAGTCAGTAAACTCCAAGTTAACTGGGCATCTTCCAGTCATCAAAATACACCTTCTTTTGGAGAGGGGAGGGAGAGGGAGAGGATCAACCAAGTTTCTCAACTGACTGGCTCCTCATTCATGCATCTGGGACTACTCACAGGCTGTGTTTGTCCTTTGTTTTAGAGGCTCAGATTGAATGTCAATAATAATTGTTTGTCTTTTGACCAGCAACCCTGAGGGTCTTCCTTTCCCAATTTGATTTTTTTTTAATTAAAGGGACCATCCCTTGACTCACTTCACTAAAGAAGTGTTACTTCACTCAAAGAGAGAACCTGAAAAGTCCTTAGCCTAAAAGGGCCTGGGTCTCCCATTGCATCCTGAGCCATCTCTAGTCATCTTGACTATCCAGCCCCTGCACACAGTTGACTCTGGAGGAGAAAGTGAGGCTGGTGACCTTCCTCCTTCAGAGGATATGGGATTTATAGAATCCCACAAAACTAGGAAAAAGGGACAGCCAAGTAAATAGATGCTTTGGAAGTCCATGTCTGTCATTAAAATAAGGAGAGTGGTGGTGGTGTAAAAGAAAAAAAAAAAGAAAAAGCATTGGATTTGATAGAATAAAATGCTTCCTTATAAGCCTTTACAAAAAGTTGTCTTCTATCCACAATTAAGATGATTCAGTATTTTTTTGGAAGATATAAAAACAGAAATAACCCTGTCTAACAACCGTCTGATAATTAACACCAGATGGGGCTCTGGTATATACCAGTGTGATATAGGAGATCCAGTGTGAGAGTCCATGGTGAGGAATTATTCCATGTGTATGTTGAAGTCCACCAGAGTCTGATGTTTGGTGATGACATTGTGTTAATTGAATCAACATCCAAGATGCTGCAGAACCTCCTGAAAAATCTTTATTCACTCAAAGTAGTTTGACCTTTCCATCTGCTAAGACCAAACTGATGAAAATTTATGTTATACTGATTTCAACAAGTACTTTGAGACACTTGATAGAACTTATCTACTAGTATGACTGTCTCCTCGAAGGGTACAGTGGACCACGTGGTATTTGTTACTACTCTCTCTCACTCCATTTATCTCTGGAGATTTAATCAGTTCCATCTTCTTACAATTAGCTCAGTTTTTTAGCTTAGGTTCAATGTAAGTGGCCTGTCAGATCCACATGGTTCCTCTTCTGCTACTAGAGTACAATCATCATTGCTCATTCTCCCTCCTCCAAATTACAAATATTCCTAAAATTTTAGCAGATGTTTGGCTCTATGAGCTAATTTAGATTTAAGTTTATCTCTCGCTAAGCCTTGGCCTCTTTATGTTTCAGGCAAAAATTCAGGATCATGGAAATGTTTGGGTAAAAGAAGTGAGCACAGTACATTACAATATCTTACTGGACAAGCACAGGGAGGGGTAGTTGGAGAAAGAGCAAGTAGCTGGAGACTAAATAATATAATCCTAAAGGATTACAGTCACTTTTTGATAAGTTCTTTGGGAACGGTGATCTAATAAATGAGAATTTCTAGCTCTCATTCCTGGGTGTCCCTTCCCACTTCTGCAAGGGCAATGGCAGAGGGGCAGGAAAAAAAGGTAGAGGATGCTTGGGATCCAGGTTTCAGATAATTCATAAACATTAACTTCACTGGTGATGGTGGGATAATTGTCCAATGAGTTACAAGTGTATTTTTTCCCAGAAGAATTGAATTCTAACATTTGCCTTGTAATGAGACAACTAGGTAGTTAGTGGAAAGAATGCTGAGCCAGGAGTCAGGAAGACCCAAGTTTGAATATTGTCTCAGACACTTGATAACTTTCATCCTGGATAAGTCACTTAATTTTTGCCTGCTTCAGTTTCCTCAACGGTAAGAGGAGGATTACAATTGCACCTACCTCTCAGGATTGTTGTAAAGATCAAATAAAACATTTGTAAAACACATCACAGTGCCTGGCACATTGTAACTGCTTAATAAACAGTTGTTCCCTTCTCCCCTCTTCTCCCAAAGGAAATCAGAAGACAAAATTAAGTTTAATCCAAATGGAAGGATGGTTCACAATTTGTCCTTAGAGAGAGACAAGAAGAAGTTGGTTTTACTGCCTTTCTAAAAACAACAAGAAAAACCATTTTATGGGCCACTAGGAAGTTTTGTTTTTGCTGCTTATAATCAATGCTTGAAAAAGGAGTACCTTGAAAATAATTCTAGCTTATGTGCCAACATCTGTTGTAGAAGATATAGTGGCAGAGAGATTCCACAGATAACTCAATAAACCTCTCAAATTAATGTATACTTTGATACTTAATGACTTCAATGTAATAGTGAACATGGGGAGGCTGTTGAAAAATAGATTGGAAGACATGGCTCAGGTGTAAGAAATGAAAAAGAGGCTAATAAGCAATAGAGAAAAAGCATACCTATTTACCTCCATCAGATAGATTCTTCCTTTGAAAAGACAGTTGGAAATTTGCAACACAGAAAATTAAATCACAGAAATGAAACTAATTCCATAATAATAGAGAGAAAAATATTATTTAATGATATGGGTATTGTTGCAAATCATCTATTTGTGTATGGTAAGGTCAGTATGGCATAGCGGAGAAAGTAATGCCTTTGGAATCACAGGGCCTGGATTCAAACCCCACCTTCTGATGCTTATTTCCTCTATGACTTTGGGCAAAGCATCTAAACTCCCTGGACCTTGGCTTCTTTATCTGTAAAATAGGGGTTCTGTCCTCTGATGTCTCTTCTGTATCTGCATTTCTATGATCTTATGACCAGAAACTTGTTAAGTACCAAAACAGAAGAAAGAATAAAAAATAAGATCTGACATGCAATTAAGGAATTCTGATTTGACCTATTTATGCAAACTGTTGTTGGTAACAGATAGGAAATGAATGAAAGAATAGATAGTGACTAAGACTGTCACCATTTCTCAAAGAAGCTTAATGGACATACAATAATCAGGTTAAAAAAGAAGAGCCTAGAGAAAAGAGCCCTTAAATAATTCCCGTTAGTCAGCAAATATTTGATCTCCTTACCAAATAGAATGATATAACAATCAAGAAAAATAGTAATTCAAAATACAAATTCATTGTTAAAAGTTTAATGAGGAAATATCTTGGGACATTTTAAGATTTATCTTACAAAGTAGTCAGTAGCATTGAAAAGAAAAACCAGTCACCTCAATACCTGGGGACTTCCTTCTCCCAAGTAGCTCTAGCTTTGGACTCATATAGAACTGGTTCAGTTGTGGAGGAGTCTGAGCTCAAAGACAGGGATTTGGATATTTACTGAACTTTCTTTCCAGAATAGAAATCTGGGATGGTGGTGATGGTGGTGGTGGTGGAGAGGAATGGGACACTGGTCAGTACTGGGCATGTCTTGTTCTGTGAAGTTGAAACTGGGCAGAACAGCAAAAATAGTATGAGCAAAGTAGTGTGAGCTGAGAGTCTAGTTTCTATGTTCTCTAAAGGAAGGCACTGGGAGGATTTTTGTTATTCTGATCTCCAGTCCTCCCATCAGAGGGGAAAAAAGACTGAGGGAGGTGGTATCCATGAAGGCTTGACTTGGCAGTATGGTGGTGAAATAATGAGTTTAATCTGGGAGATGAGAGAGGAATCTTCACATATTCTAGGTGATGGATAGAGCAAACAAAAGAACCCCCAAAAGTAAAAAATACACCCCCCC
>JAQQSK010009867.1:0-12904 GCA_028658325.1 Potorous gilbertii | reverse complement strand
AGCTGCTTCCGGCTTTATCTTCAGGCTGCCACACCTTCCTTGAAGTGATTCCATGGAGCCTGAGTAGTTGCCAAGGAGTCAAGAATTGCCCCAAAGCATCTGGTAAGTAAGTCTTCCTCAACTTCCTCTCAGGGGGTGCTTGAGTCAGGGTCACAGAATCTCAAGTTGGAAGGAACCTCAGACACCCTATCATTCAACTTTGATCCTGCATAAATAATTTCTGTAACTTTCTGGAAAGTAGTCATCCAGCCTCACTATTTCAGTACCATGCTGGGAACTCATTCAACTTTTGGACCATTTCAATGATTAGAAAATTTTTCTTTATGTGGAACCAAAAGTGTTTCTGTATCTGTTCCTTCTTCTCTCTAAAGTCAACCAAAATAAACCTCATCCCACATAAGAGACCTTCAAATACTCAGGATAGTACTAATGTTCCCCCTCCCTAAGTCTCTTCTTCCCTCACACATCCTTTTCTTCCACCAGCCTCATAAGACATCGTTTAACAGTCCACTTACCATCCTGGTAATTCTTCTCTGAATGTGTTCCAACTTTTAAATAATCTTCCTAAACTATGTCTTCTTACACTATAAATTTCTCCACAGAAGACCAAAAACTATTAATAACTATGTATGGGTAACTTGCATGAGTGATTCTTGACTCATTTGTTCATGTAATGATGACTCATTTTAAGGGAAACAATCCCCTGTCCTTTGCTTCATATGTGGGGCTTTCGTCCAGGGAGCAGACATATCCAATAGACCTTGGACAATATTTTAATAACTCTTCACTTGGCTCTCTGGTTACCCTTTTACCTCGATAATGAAGAAAACCTGTTTATTCCTTTGGGGACTAATTCATATGTTGTAACTTTGTGGTTATTAACTTACTAGAAATGCAAACCAAATATGAAATGTCTGGTGTAAGGTGAGCTAAATGTATAACAACCTTTGGCAAATATATTATCATATTTAATTATCATAAAAAATTATGGCAAATGACAAGGCATAGGGGAAAGAGCAATGAATTCAGTGTCAAAGGACCTGGTTCTGCATGTCAGTTTTACTACCTGTGTGACCTTGGGCAAGACTTTCTTTGCCTCAGTTTCCTCATCTGTAAAAGGATGGAATTTTCCTAAGGGATCTCTAAGCTTCCTTCCAGGTCTACATCCTATGGTCCTATGACTGACTTTCTAGTTAAAACTATCAGAGTGTCATTGTGTCTCCAAACAATAAGTCAATTTCTAGAAAACAAAAGAAAGCAAAACAAAACATAAGCAGTGGTTAAGCATTCAGGAACTTACAGGCTTCAGTCCTGCTTCACTGTAGCTGTCTATGAGAGGCTCTCTTTCAAACAACATAAATAAGTGGGCTGCTGACAACTTGGCTTTAGCATAGTCTGGAGCAAATGAACTAGCGTGTCCTAAGGCCATGGCCCCAAATACAATGGCAGAAAACACCCTAGAACAAGTACAGGTGGATAATGTCAGATCATTCTTAACAAACAATTTTTCAAATTCTGTAGGACCAAACAAAGTTAATTTAGCTTGTAAAATCTCTAATCGTACATTTTGTTAATATCCCCCAAATGCCCAACCTAATTCCCAAATCATTTTATGATTTTCCTTTACTATGCTGTGTACACTAGAATTCTTTCAAACTCCCTTGAAACACCAATAATAAAGAAGCTTGATTCCACTGCCTGAGTTGTATTTTTTCCCCTACCCACTTTCTCCTTTCCTTTAGGCTCCCACTAATTTCTAATAGTGCAGCTTCTCAATGTCTTTCACTTTTGATTAGATAGTAGCTTTTGCATTGGGAGAATCAGGTTCATTACCAATTAACTTCAACAAATTGGATTATTTATTGTTGAAATTTGTGGATGGGGAAACTGATCACAAAGTGGTTGGATTTTGACTCCAATCACACAGCCAACTGCTATCTTGTATTCACCTCTGATGGGGAAAGACAAACTGGCTGGGAAAGTAGATACAAAAAGAATCACTGGAGAAAGTGAACATGTCATCTTAGAATTCATGTAGAAAAAAAGGAGTACCTGGCATGGTCAGGTGTATTCCTTAAACTTTTGGAAAGCAGATTTCAAAAAGTTCACATGATAAATATGACCTCTATGGACAATGACTATAAAGGGAAAGATGTTTCAGAAAAGAATGGGAGGTTCTCCAAATATGAAAATCTGATAACAAAGTTGGAGAAGATGCTGAGGAGGGAAGAAAGAGGAGCAACATCCCAAAAGATCAATGAGATTGCACAGGTTTCTTCCAATGAGCCCTGATTTTTAAAGGATGAATACAAATGAGGGAAGGAAGGACACAAAAGCAAAGATGATATAAAAGAAAGACACAGAACTCTTAGAATAGCAACATGAAAGTGAATGCCTTTGGATAAGATGTGATTTGTGGAAAAAATATATAATGATAAAAAAGAGCATTTTAACCTATGTTTGAGGGAAAGGAGACAAACAAGAAAGAGAGAGGTCTTTTGCTTGAGGCAGATGAATAATGGAATGGTAACAGAGAAAGTCAAATTCCTCCAAATGGGATTAATTTTACTTCAATCTTTGTATTAAGGAGAAGAATCTTCACGATGGAAAGAGTAGACTGAAGTTCAAGATAGGTGATGGGACAGTAACAAAATAGATCTTCAAAACAAACAAATTAAATTCCAGGGGTTCAGAAAGAGCCTTCCATTGTAATCACTGTTTTACTCTTGGCAATCTTTAAGGAATCATGGAGAACAAGAGAGGCGTCAGAAGAATGATGATTGGCGAATCTAATCATTTTTCGAAAAATGGTGAATCCTGGAAATTACAAATGGTCCAATGCAGAACCCAGGGATCTAGTTGTTACCCCTCACTGTCCCTTCACAATCTATCCACTTCCTTTTTTGGTCATTTATCTCTATGATGACATTTTTTAATGGAATTTGGTGTGACCAAAGCACTGTTGGTAACTATTATTCTCTAGTCTAGCTACACTCACCATGTGTCTCACCATCGTCTTTAGGGTGATCTGAAACTTTGATTTCTCAGAGTTCCACATCCATAAAGTATGAATGCAGAAACATTGGTGTTGAAAAGATGGGATTTTTTTTTTCAAGGAGAAGACTGGGATTGCTGAAAGTGCTATGTAATTTCCCCAAACAATATCCATTTTGATCTCTTCTTCCTATTCAGTACTGGGCTCAGTTCACTGTCTTCAGCATCTATCCAAGGTAAATGTATTATTGGACCCAATTTATGGTTGGGGATCCAATTTCATATCATGGTCTAAAGAAGAGGAAAGTCTTCATCCACTTGACTTTTCCTGTGTAGATAGTTGAGTCAGATTCTTTTAGGGATGATGGAATTCATTTAGAAGCCTCTTCAATGTTTCAGACAATGCAATCAGCATAATATCATCTATCAGCTGTAAATTGGAACATCTATAGAACTATAACAGTCCTTTCTGAGTCCTCTACTAGGACTTTGCCTTCCCCTCTAAAGTTACCTCTCATATACTCTCTCTATATCTATCTATTTATATATTATTTCTCCCATCGGAGTAGGACTTCCATGAAGTCAGGGTCCATGTTTTTGCCTTTCTTCTTATCCCCAATGCTTAGCACAATGCTTGACACATAGAAAATGCCTAATAAATGCTTGTTAATTGCTTGATTATCTATAGGGAATCCCTTTTTTAATTGGGTTCTGTCCTCATGATAGTCTCAGACACCTTTGGTGAACATATATTTCCCTCTTTTAGTCCTCTTTTGATTTTATTGATCAAAACTACTTGTGATTGTATTTATCAAGAAATCTTAGATAATTTTTAACACACACACATTAGGAGACACCTTATTGAATGCCCTTTAAAGCTGCACTTGCTCTATCAAACCAATGCTTTTTATAGTCAAAAAACTGTAGGCAGAATGGTACCTTGTATTCCTTGTAACTTTCAGCCAATTGTCTGACTCTGGAAAATGTCATCTTCTTTAGGATATGGTTTGCAAAAGACTGTCTGTTCCCATCTCATATTTTTTTTATCAAGCATTTCTTACATATAACATTTGTAAATTGTTCTCCTATTTTGTAAAGATGAGAAAGTAGGCATTTGGATTAATCTGGACTATTGACTAGGATCCCAGTTGGTCTCTTTACTTCCACTGTCTTTTTGCTAAGTCATAATTCACACAGCTACCAAAATAATCTTCTAAGAGCACAAATCTGACTCAAGACTCTTCAGTGGCTCCCTATTGCTTCTAAGATAAAATAAACTCCTCAGCTTGGCATTGAGAGTCACTCATAATCTGGCTTCAAGTGACATTTACAGACTTATTACATATTATTCCCCTTCAAACACTCCATATTCTACCCAAATGACTTGTTGCTCCTCCAACTTGCCATTCTGCCTCTTAATTTCCTTTGCTGAAATGCATTCTCTCCTTTACCTCTGTCTTTGGAACCCTTCTATTCCTTCAAGGTCAGACAGCACCTCCTATGTGAAGACTTTCTTGATGCCCTTCTGTTGACAGTGCTTTCTCTTGCCTCAAATGATCTTGTTTTGATTTATCCATGTCCATTTTGTAGAATACAAGTTCTTTGAGGACAGGGACTGGTTTTTGTATCCCCAGAGCTTAGCCCAGTGTCTTGCGTATGCTAACTTCTTGATATATATCTATTTAATTGATTCAGTTGAATATCTTGAGCAACATCCCTCAGTATCCTTATGTTATTTCTGGCAGAGTTGTCTTCAACATATTCTTTATCTGATTCAGCTGTTTTTCCCCACTTATGTTTTCTTTAGTATCATTTCTATTTCCTCACTGAGGAAATATAGCACATTGAGAAATATGAAACTAGATCCTACATCTGGTGGTTCCACTAGTTATTTTGAATAAATTTCTTATAAAATTGTAGGGTTTTTCCATTTTTAATCTTTTTTCCCCTTCTTCAAGTTTTTCTCTAAAATGTTTTGGGAGTAAACTAGCTTTATTGGACCTTGCACCAATCTTTCAATAAATTTCCTTCTCCTTTCATCACTACTCACTGTTTTATAAGGCAATGCTGGTCATAATCTTTTAGTATCCTTTTTTGTAAAATTTTACAAACAACTTTAAACTCTAAACTATCATTGCCTTTGACTGCCATATGTTGCCATGAATGAGGCAAGGAAGTAAAATATTTTCTGGTGGAGGTGGTTTCTAGGCTAATTTGGCTGCTTTCTTTATGTCACTTGAACTTCTGTAGGATATGGTAAACTCATTGTCTAAGTCTGTCCTTTATCCATTTTTAATTTTTTCTGCATCAGTAGTTTGTTTAAATAAGTCTTTAATTTCTTGATTCAGTCATATTTTCTAACATTTTTACCATTCTCCCCTCTGTCCATCTTTGCATTGATGTCATCAGATATTTGAATACATATATTTAATATGGAATTTTTAAAATCAAGCTCTTCTTAGGGCCACAATTATCTAGAAAGGAATCTCTTTGCTTCTATTCATATTAACACCTGGGATACTCTTTCTTGGATATAGGCCCCAAAGAAAAGCTGTACCCAGGTTCAAAATACTATGTGGGTCTACATCTTCTCAGTCATATTTCATGAGATCATGCCTGATATATTTACTTTTTACTAAACAGCTAGAGGACACATTTTTTCCAAAACAAAAATCATTTAATGAAATAATTCAAATAGCAGTAGAACCTTTCCCCCATAAAGCTGGAGAACATTTGCTCACAAATACACAAACCATCAATGGGAAGAGTGGACGTGCCTAGGGAAAATGTGTGGGGGAATGTACACTTAAGTGTGTACCCTGATCAGAGTACATGCAAGGAAGGCACACATGTAAGGAATGCACATGATCATGAACCATGCATGAAGTGCACACACATAGTGAACAAGTGTGGCCAGGGAACATGCATGAAAAGGCACACATCAGGAAGCCATGTGGCCAGGGACATGTGTGGGGCAAACACACATAGGGACACACAGGTTGCCAGGGCAACTCACACCTCCAAGACTGTAGGCCTGCTGATGTCCTCTGGCGATACCATCATGTGGTTCTACTTTCTTCTAGGTGGTTCATCAGTGCTAGGGATTTCTCTGTTGGTCTTGTATTGCTGCTGGGATCTTCCACAAAGTATGTGAATATGGAGCTTCTCTCTTGGACCAGCTTCTGGGATTCATCTGTTCCAGGATAAACACTGGCTGTTCTGGCTCCTGTCTTCTTAGGTGCAGTGACTAGAAAGCCTCTCCCTGATAAGCTCAGGCGAATAGCTCTTTTAGTCTATGGCCAAAGATATAACCTATCACATCTAGTTAAGGGTCTCAGAAAAACTAGTCAGTGCCTCCAGGCTAAAGATTTTGTCTTAACTGTTTGGATTTGGAGGTAAGCTGTGTGAAAGTTGGACTCTGAAATATACTTCACTACCAAGATCCTATGGATTTTGCCATGCAAATGAACAAATACAGGGAAGCAAGAACAAAAAAAGACTAAGTAGGGCTTTATGGGCTACTGCTCTGTACCTTAAATATTTTACTACAAACTCGTGCCTTTCATATGTGAATATAGCTGCCCACCAACTTCCAAGGCTTTGAGTAGCCCTGTACTCATTGTGAGCACTACAGTATGAGATGACCAAGTATCCTATGAAGTGATGTTCCCTTTAGACCTATGATAAGGCCAGCTCTATCAACATCTTATTTGCCTCTCCATGAAGAATATTGGGGTCATATGTCCATACTTCCATTTAGTTAACTTCTAATTTTATTTATAGATTAACTGTCAATATTGAAATGATTTATATTCCATAATATGCCAACTTATTGGTCACTAGACAAGTATTTTACATCTTGAGCACCAAAAGTTAATATTAATATTGTAATCGTGCAATGGATTTATGATCTAACCAAAGTGGATTCTTCCGCCAATGATGCAGATTTAAATCCATTCTTACACGTTTACAGTCAGTTTTAAAACTCTGTCTGTCCCTTTTCCTGTAACTCTACAACCATCGCTTCTAGAAACAGCAAGAGCTTACAAAGGATTAAGGCACACTTTGTGCCTTAGTTTCTTAGTTTCATGGGTTGGCATGGTCAAATAACTTAATACCCAGTTTTTAACCTACTGGTAATGAGACTTTTTGTACTTAGCTAGCCTGATCTTTGGACAACAAATACAATGTGGCATCTGGATTACAGCCAAAGCATTCCTAGCATGAGAGAATCGGTTACTGCTTTTGCTCTACCAGCTTCTAGAAAGCAGGGTCACTTACACACCATATTTTTTATTCATCAAAAATATGTAGTGTGACTCAGTATAATAAACAAAATATATTTTAGTAGAAAATAAACAGTATATATTTATGCATTTCCTTGTTTTTCAAATGTATTTACATGCTGTCATACATTTCCTTAAAAGCATTGCCAAATTAATTCATAGTCTTTTTTGGTCATTGAACATTTTAGAAGTATTTATAGGACAAGCCCAGTGGAGGTCCTCAATATGTTTGATGCTAAAAAGAGGTCTTAATATTTGAAAAAAAAATATAGGAACCACATAACAAGAAGTCCTCTAGAAGCACGCTGCTCAGTTCTCTTCCTAGCTCTGGCCTGTCTGACTGTTTTACCATTGCCTCAGATGTGATACAATAATAACAGAAATGACACTTACGTAGCATTCTAAGGATTGCAAACCCCTCTGCACAACTCTCTCAGTTGTTCCCTACAACAGACCTAGGAGGTAAGTCCTGGAGGTGTTATGATCTCCTTTTTTGAAATGAGGAAAGTGAGGGTCAGAAAAGTTAAATGAGTTGCCCAGAAAGTGTTAGAGGCAAAATCAGAACCTATATCTCTAATGACTCCAAATCCAGTGCCCTCTTCACTCACTGTACCACGCTGCTGTGCTGAACAAATTTACTAGAGACACAGACCTGAGAAGGACAGCTAATATATTCAATGACAGAATCAGTATCCAAAAAGTTTTTAACAGGTTGGAGTGATGGGCTCAAACTAATAGATGAGGTATAAATGTCCTCAAGGCAAAGAAACTTGATATGACTTTAACACTGTAGGAAGGAAAAGATCTACAATAAAAGTAGTTAATATGAAAAAGATTTAGAGATAGAGCTTGGGAGAATGCAAGCCCAATGTGAATTAATGGCTCCTAAAAAACTTGTGTTATCTTAATGAAGAGAAGCCCACTGTCCAGAACAAAGGTAGCAGTGGTTCCAGTGGCCCTTCAGTATCCACTTGTAGTATTTATAAGGGCAGAGTGTGTGTATAGGATCTGGGCAGGACTCAAAGCCATGGCATTCATATAAGAAGTGGTTGAAGGAATTGGTGACAGTTGGCCTACAAAAAAATTCTTTAGGGGAAGATGATTGTTAATACATCAAAGATGACTGTACTGATATGGTCACTCCCTGTTACTCATTTTCTATGTTGTCTCAACTCTCTAGATAGTTGACTGAATCTCAGAGAGGCCAAGTCACTTGGCTAATAAGTATCAGAAATGGAATGGAAATTAAATCTTGCTGGTGCCAAATCCAGAACTCCATTTTGTTTTTGCTTCTCATAGCATCTGGGGTTGTGAAAGCAGGAGTGGGACAGGAAGGTAGGCATGGGAGCAGGTACTTGATATCTATCTTCAAATGTCCAAAAATATTGTCATCTATGAGAAGGATTACACTACTGCATACTTCCAGAGAGCAGAACTAGGACCAATGTGTGGAAGTTAAAGGACAGCTGATCTCAGTTCAATGTAAGGAAGAACTTTTTAACAATTAAAACCACCCCATGTTGGAAGGAGTTGCCTTCAGGTTGCCTTAGAGAGTGGAAGATTGCCTGTGAGGGATTTTGTGGGGAAGATTCCTACATTGGATGGAGGATTGGACTAAATGGTCTACCTCTAAGACCCCTTTTATCCCTAAGATTCCAAGGATCCTAACTTCCAAACTGTGGTTTCTTCTATAGTATCTCCTACATGCAAATAAAAATCATCATAGTAAAAGACTTCATTTTCAATTTAAAAACTCCTTTGATCAAAAGGTTTCTTGCCAAAGATCCTCTCTATTTACAAAAGAGAAACTTCTAAACCTAAGACAACAGTACTGTCTGAAACCCTAGTACTGAATAGCCTAAAAGAAATTTTCAAGGTACTCACAGGATAACATCTCGAAAACGCATGTGTCCATTCACTATTAGGTAAGCACCAAATCGAAAACAACCAGCATAAGAAAAATACATAAATGCCTGAGAAATGCTGAAAGTGATTCCATAAATGTGGGCTTTCCGTACAGAATTTCTGAAAAGGAAGACAAAAAAAAGAGTCTGTTTATAACAATTTCCTCATTTTTCTTCCTTAACAAGATGATAGGATTTGAAATGAAGGTACCCAGGTTTGAATTCTAACTCTGCTACAAACTGGATTCAGGCTGTAAGCCTGAGTTAATCATTTAACATTTCTGGACCTTAGTTTCTTCATTTGTAAAATGAAAGGCCTGGACTAGATGACCTCCAACTTGACCTCTTAGGTACCTTCCAATTGGACAAGATAACTTTTTGGGGGGGGGGGTGGAAACGACAAGGCAATCAGGGTGAAATGACTTGCCCAAGGTCACACAGCTAATAAGTGCCAAGTGTCTGAGGCTAGATGTGAACTCAGGCCCTCCTGATTCCAGAGCTGGTTCTCTACCCATTGCACCCTCTAGCTACCCTTGGATTAGATGACTTGAGAGGTGTCTTCTGGCTCTAGCTCTATGACTCCCACCCATGAAATTCTGAGTGCTGACCAAGATAGAAATATCAACAGAGATTCAGTAACCTTGATATGTGGCAGAAAACAAACAAACCTGGAGAAGACAATGTCAAGTTTAGACTTAAAGCATAATTCCCATTAACGTATGGACTTCTTGACTCAAACATCTATAGATTTTCTTTTCAAAATGAGTATCTTAAAGATACAAGTATCAGAACTATAGGTGCATCTATCTATAGGCACAAATTAGAAGTCCCTTATGACCTAAAAATGAAAAGCCTCCATTAATTTGTAAATTTTAAAACACCATGAAAGGATGAGTCGTTTTAAATTCTGGAACATGCTTTGGATAAGCATTATAGAGCAAATTATCAATTTCTCATTGTTCCTAATTCAGTCTAGAACATGGGTATAATTTTTAAGATCGAATTTCAAATGGATACCGGAAGAATCTGTGAGCATGCTCCATTCCCCAACAGAAGAGATAAGAAACTGTCACCAGAGTGAAGCCATTTCTGTAACTAAGGAAGTGTATTTAGGAACCTTAGTAATTGAGGTTCCCTGTTGAGTGTAGTTTGTGCTTTATATTGCTTTATTCCAGATGAAAGGCTCTTAATCTTTCCCATGTCATGAATTCCATGGGCAATTTTGTGATGCCTATAGATCCCTTCTCAGCATAATATTTTTAAATTCATGAAATGAAATAAGATAAAAAATAAATAAAATGAGATGATATTTGTAAAGCATTTATCAGGATTAGGCATATAGGGGATCTTTAAAAATGCTCATTCTCTTGTATATAGGATTCCAAAAGGAAAGTAATTATATTGAAATATAAGTATCAAAATATTTTTAGAAAACAGGTTCCCCAGTTCCCAGATTAAGAACATCTTTTCTATGTTATAAACTCCTTAAAGGCAAGAATTGTAGCTTTTTTATTTTCATAGTTTTCTCAGCAACCAACACTACATTTTGCATATAGTCGGGTATCAAATATTTAATGAACTGGATTGTTTAATGCACGAAAGTATGCTACAGTGGAAGTGAGTGGAGTTTATAGTCTTTCTATTGGCATATAGTGTTAATGAGGAAAGGATCTAGGAAGTGTCCTGATTTTGAAAAATTGAGTGAAGTAGATTTCAGAAACTACATACTAGAAAGCCTGAAATTATTTTCTGAAAAATTTTAGAAATTTAGAATTAGAAAAAATTTTAGAAATTTTGGAAATTTTAGAATTTTTCTTCAGAAACAATGACTACTAAAAATCATCATAGCTTCATCATAAACAAGCCACTGTTTAGATTTTTTTTGGGTGTATTCAACTCTTTGTGACCCCATTTGGTGTTTTCTTGGAAAAGATAATGGAATAGTTTACCATATCCTCCTCCAGCTCATTTTACAGAGGAGAAAACTGAGGCAGAGGGTTGAATGATTTGCCCAGGAACAGTTACTGTCTGAGGCCAGATTTAAACTCAAAAATGAGTCTTCCTGACTCCAGACCTGGTGTTCTATCCACTGCACCATCTAGCTGCCCCCAAAATAAGCCAGAGGAAGTTAATTTTATTTCTTTTTTAAGCTATTTCTGGTAAATTGGGCAGTGCTGCAGATACATTCTCCAGGAAGCCTCTCCTGTTCCCTGTTAGCTAAAGACTCCTCCTTGATTTGAACTCATAGCACTTTGTACCTCCCTCATTCTAATTTTTATAAGGCAATTTGTATACTTGTCATAAGCTACTTGAGAAGATGACTTTAAATGCTCCTTGTCAATAAAGACTTTTGCCTTCATCTGTGTTCACAATATATATCACCTAGCATATACTAAATGCTTGATGAATGAATGGAATTCATATGATATCTAAACCGAGGAATCTCTGCAGACTTTAGGGCTACTCTTTTCCTACAGGATGAAAGATTGAAATTTGCTAAAAGAACATGAGGTAACTTTGGTGAAGTCAGTTTAGTCAGAAGGAAACTGATCAATGTCCAATGTTAATTTCTGTTCTGAACTGCCCAGATGGAGTAGACACACCATCCAAACTCAAAACCAAACCATTATTCAGTTCTCTGGTCCCTCTTGATTACTAAGTCCTGACTTCCCTGATGCATTTATAGTACATTTTAATATTTAGCATGAGATAGCATTACCCTTACAACAACCCTGTGACCTAAGGTATTTTTATTACTTTTTTTATTATTTTATGTTATATATACTATATATTTATTATTATATTTTACATATGGGGAACCTGAGACTCAGAAAGGTTATTTGCCCAAGATCAAATAGCTAGTAAGTACCAGGGGTAGAGGTAGTTCTCAATCCTGGATTTCTTGAGTAGTAATCTACAGCTCTTGCTTTCATCATATTGTCTCCTGTTAATTTTTTTTATTTTATTTATTTTTTTTAATGTTCTGCAATCACTACCATAAAAGTTAGATTTTTACCCCCCCCACCTATCCCCTACCTACCTCCCACCACCCCCCTCCCTCCTCAAGATGGCATACAATTCTATGTAGGATCTACATGTACTTTTCTATTGAATATGTTTTCACTATAATCATGCTATGTAGACAAACTAAAATAAATGGAAAAAATCATATAATAAATCAAAACATAACACACACACACACACATACACACACACAAACATGATCTGCTACATTCTGCAAATGAATTCCATAGTTCTTTCTCTGAGGATGAAAGGCATTTTGCCTTAGAAAACCATTGGGAATTTTTTTTTTAAGTTCTTGCATTGTTAATCTTTATTAATTGGAAGAATTTTTTTAAAAAAAATTGTAACAGGAGGATGGATGTAGTAAATTGGGGAAGACTTTTTACAACTAATCTCAGGGATAAAGGCCTCATTTCTAGAATATCTAGAGAACTGACTCAAATGTAAAACCATACAAGTCATTCCCCAACTGATAAATGGTCAAAGGATATGAACAGGCAATTTTCAGGGGAAGAAATTAAAGACATCTATAACCATATGAAAAAATGCTCTAAATCACTTGTGATTAGAGAGATGCAAATCAAAACGACTCTGAGGTACCACATCACACCTATCAGACTGGCAAACATGACAGAACAGGAAAATAATAAATGCTGGAGAGGATGTGGGAGAGTCGGAACACTAATTCATTGTTGA
>JAQQSK010009866.1:0-12904 GCA_028658325.1 Potorous gilbertii | reverse complement strand
TTTTTATCACCTCCTTCTCCTTCCCCCCTTAATTTCTTATTGGGTAAGATAGAATTTTATGCAAAAGTTGGTGTGTGTGTGTGTGTGTGTGTGTGTGTGTGTGTGTGTATTCTTTCCTCTTTGAATCAATTCTGATTATAGTGAGATTGGAGTGTTGCCTTTATCCCACCCCCTGACAATTTTCTCCTCCAGTGTAAAAGTTCTTTTAGTGCCCTTTTATATGAGATAACTTTCTTGATTCTTCCTCTCCCTTCCCCTTTATTTCAGTGCTTCCATCTTTCTCACCCTTTGATGATTGTTTGAGATCATACCAATATAATCAACTCACACCCCTGCTCCATGTTTATGTACAATTCTACATGATGAGAAAGTTCTTAGGAGTTGCATGTATTATCTTCCCATATAGGAATGCAAACAGGTTAACATTACTAAATCCCTTATGATTTCTCTTTCATGTTTGCCTTTCTATGCTTCTCTTAACTTTTATGTTTGAATGTGAAATTATCTATTCAGCTCTGGTCTTCTCATCAGGAATGCTTGAAAATTTTTGTGTTTTGTCTTAACAGTAATAAGGAGCCAAGGGAGCTGTTAAATCAGGGGAATGATATGGTCAGACCTATGCCTCAGGAATATCAAATTGACAGCTGCAAGGAAAATGAATTGAAGTGGGGAGACAGGAGATAGGGTGATCAATTAGAATTTTATTCCAACTCCACCCCTCAACAAACTGAACATATGGAGTACAAATTTGAAATGTCTTTAGCCGCATTTGAAAGAAGTTGCTAACTTTGTTCTATTTTAGTTATATTTGGCAGATATATGCCCTACTTTCTCTCATGATGCCTGAAATTCCACCATTAGTAATTCATTCCTTTTTACTTGAAGACTTTTTAGTCTTCCAAATTCTCTTATCCAAATGAAAATATTCCCAGGAAGGTTAGCACCTTAAGGAGTTACCTGGGATGAGTTGACCACTAGAGGAGCAAGAGTTAAAAGTTTAGAGGGAGGAAAGAGAAGCTAAAAGGTGACTTCAAGAGAATACTGAAGACAAACCTAGTTTACTTTGAAGTGTTTCTTAAGGTAGCTCAGTTAGTGAGAATAATGGAATAGATTCTTTTTTTCTTTCTCTTTCTCTATCTTCCTTCCTTCCTTCCTCCCACCCTCCCTTCCTTCCTTCTTCCCTCACTTTCTTTCTTTCTTTCTTTCTTTCTTTCTTTCTTTCTTTCTTTCTCTCTCTCTCTCCTCCTCCACTCTCTTTCTTTCTTTCTGCAATTGGGGTTAAGTGACTTACCCAGGGTCACACAGCCAATCAGTGCCAACTGTCTGAGGCCTGATTTGAACTCAGGTCTTCTTGACTCCAGGGCCAGTTCTCTATTCAACTCTTTTTTCTTTATCTATGTTTACATAGTTTAGTCTAGTCAAGGATTAGATTTAATTTGATAAAGGAATAGTTGGTAGAAAAAACCTGCAAGTGTTAGATTCAAATGCGTGGAGAGATGTGAAGATACTGCCCATCTTCTCTTTCTGGACTACATTGTGATCTGTTCTTGGAACAGACTATCTTTTGGGGCAGATCATGGGTGAGTGAGAGCTACATGATGAAAGGAGATTACACCATGCTTTTCTTTCTCTTCTCTCTTGGAGAATTTGTGTCAGAGGAAGTTGGCTTGGATTTAGGAAGAATCCTAGGGGATCTGAAATCCTGCACATTTCTGTGTCTCGATCCAAGATTTGTTTGAGTGGTCATGGGGAGGAGACTAGAGAAGTATTCACTTGGCTGGAAAAAGGACGGAAGCACCAAATATATGGGGAGTTTGTTTTTTTATTGTGAAGGCCATAGCTGAAGAAAGATTTGTGTTCTGGGATAGGATAAAATGCATTACAGTCCAGGGAGCCACGATGGAAATAACCATGTCTTCTAGTTTTTTGATTGTTCTCCTAATACTTTATGCTCCCTTTTACATCTGGAACTGACTTGGTTGCATACATAATTACTTATTAGTTATTATTTACACAATGCATTATGGTCACTAAGAAACATATGTATATGTGTGCATGTATATACATAAATAGGCATGTATGTCTGTACATATACCTATGTGTGTATATGCATATATTTGTATATATGCATGTACATATGCATATATGTATGTGAAGATACATGTGTATATAGGAGATTGTAATGTCCATTAAGCTAAAGATCTCCCTACTCATTAGTAGGCCTGCCCATTCAGGGAAGTTTGATTAGGGAGATTTGTTTTGAAGGAAAGTTCACACCTTTTGTTAATTTCTAATGAGGCACTGGTTCTCAAGGATTATGATGCCCTCTGGCTTTGAAAAGTTTATATATACTCTGAGGTGAGGTTTTGTTTTGGGACTTACTCATTGGAAGTGTTTATTTGGCCAGATGAGACTCTGGGTAGCCACTAAGGAACCCCTGGGCTTGGAAAATTCAGATGTTGGTGCTTCTCTCTCTGGTAACTATATATATTTTTATATTTATATATGTGGTCAGGCAGTTGGATCTGTCTATTGATCTGTGATGTATGTGTTGCTTATAGTCAGACAGTTGGAAACCCTGTTTGTTTTTATTTCTCTGTATTTTCTCTGAAGTTCAGCGTTCAGACTTTGTCCCCTGAACTAAGTGAATGTTTGATTAAAATAGATTATTGACCCCTCAAAAGTTGCTTTCCTTTTAGAAAAGCAGATCTAAGAAACTGTACATTGGCCCTCCTGTGTGCTGGGGTCCTTGCTATTACAGATATGCATACACGTACATACACTTACATGTGTATATCTCCATACAACTAGTAAGGCATAGACTTAGTTTGAACCAGACCACCAACAAATACACACATTCTTGTTTGATTCTCTCAACTCTCCAACACATCAGTTATATGCTCTCCATTTTTTTCTTTAGTCATTCATTCATGTCCAACACTTCATGACCCCACAGACCATAGCACACCTTCTGTCCTCTGCTATCTCCCTAAGTCTATCCAAGCTCATGACACTATCTATCCATCTCATCTTCTGCCATCACCATTTCTTTTTGCTTTCAGTCTTTACCAGCATCAGGATCTTTTCCAATCACCCCTTTCTTCTCATTATGTGGTCAAAATATTTACACTTTAGCTTCAGTATTTAACCTTCCAATGAATAGTCTGAATTAATTTCTTTAAGTATTGACTGAATTGATCTCTTTGTTATCTAAGGGACTCACAAATGTCTTCTCCAGGCAATTCAAAAGCGTCAGTCCTATGGCGCTCAGCTTTCCTTATCATTCAATTTTCACAGTCATACATGGCTGCTAGAAAAAAAAAACTATAGCTTTGATCATATATCAGCAAGGTGATGTCTCTGCTTTTTTATTATAATTTCCTGGCTGCAGTTGCTATCTGCAGTGATCTAAGAGCCCAGGGATATATAATCTGACACTACTTCCATTTCTTCTTCCTCCATTGCCAGGAAGTGATGGAATCAGTTGCCATAATCTTGATGTTAAACTTCAAATCAGCTTTTGCACTCCCCTGTTTCATCCTTGTCAAGAGACTTTTAATTCCTCTTCACTTTCTGCCATTGGAGTGATATAGTCTGTATGCCTGAAATTGTTGATAGTTCTCCCAGCAACCTTAATTCCAGCTTTTGATTCATATAGCCTGTCATTTCACATGATGTACATACACACATATGCATATGTGTGTATATGTATGTATATACATATATACGCAAATATATCTGCATATAAGTTAAATGAATAGGATGAAATTATACAACCCTGTCGGACTCTTCTTCCAATCTTAAACTAACCATTGTTCCACGTTCAGTTCTAATTTCTTCTTGGCCTTTCCTCAGGAAATAAGTAAGATGATCTAGTACTCCCATCTCTTTGAGAACTTTCCACATTTGTTGTGATTTACACAATCAAAGGCTTTAGTGTAGTCAATGAAGCAGAAGTAGATTTTTTGGGGGGGAACTCCCTGGCTTTCTCCATAATCCAGCAAATACTTCCTCTGCCTCTTCAAAAATCAGCCTGCTCTTCTGATAATTTTCAGTTCATGTATTGCTGAAGCCTAGTTTGCAGAACCTTAACTGTAACCTTCCTGGCATGTGAAATAAATGCAGTTGTTCAGGAATTTGAACCTTCTTTGGCATTGCCCTTCTTTAGAACTGGGACATAAACTGATCTTTTCAAATCCTGTGGCAACTGTTGAGTTTTCCAAATTTGATGACATATTGAGTCCAGTACCTTAACAGCATCATCTTTTAGAATTTTAAATAGCTCAGGTGGAATTCTGTCACTTCCACTAGCCTCATTGTTAGCAACACTTCTTAAGGTCAATTTGACTTCATTCTCCAGGATGTCTGATCCTAGATCAATAATCACATTATTGGTGATGTTAAGATCTTTCTTGTATAGTTTTTTGGTGTATTTTTCCACCTCTTTGCTTATACTTCTGTTAAGTTCCTATCATTTTTGTCTTTTATAATGCCAATTTTTGCATAAAACATTCCCTTGATGTTTATAATTTTATTGAAAAAATCTGTCTTCCTCATTCTATCGCTTTTTTTTCTATTTTGTTGCATTGCTCAGTCAAGAAAATGTTTTTATCTCGAAATTCTACATTCAGTTAGGTGTATCTTTCCCTTTCCTTCTTTCCTCAACCACTTGTAAAGCCTCATTTATAACCATTTTTCTTTTTTGCTCTTTCTTTTCCTTGCATTATTTTTGCTGATGCCTCTTGTATAATATTGCAAATTGTTGTACATAGTTCTACCAGATCTTATCCCTTAAATCTATTCATATTCTCTCCACTTAGCTATTTCCCAAATATGGCACTCTGTCTTGTGTTCCTGTGTCTTTATATATTCACACTTCTATTTCTTAGAATCCCTAGCTCTTTTCAAGGCTCAGTTTATGTGCTGCTTCCTATATCAACTTTTTTTCTCATCCTCCTTTTTGTTAGGGCTCTATGCCTCTTCTAATATTCATGTATTGACTTATTTATTTACATACTGAGTCCTTTTCAATAGAAAGTAAGCTCCTTGAGGCCAGTTACTATTTTTTCTTTAGTTATTGTATCCACAATGCATTATATAGTGCCTGGGAAGTCATGCATAATTAACAAGTATTTGTTGGATTGGACTGAAATGTAATTTAAAGATAAGAAAACAGGCCTAGGGAAGAAGGAGTTTGTGTGTACAGCTTGTAAAGGATCAAGCCAGGGGTTGAATATGAATCACAGGGTTGAAAAATCTCAGCATTAAAAAGAGAAGCAGTTTTATCCATTCCAAGCCCATTGCTGAACAAGGATCTTCTCTACCCCATGTCTGACAAAGGGGAGAGTACAAGCTTTGCAGGAAGACCCCAAGCAAGGGAAGACTTCTAAAGGAAACTCATTCCATTTTTGGATAGATCAAATTGTTAAGACCATATTTATATATTGCTATATATACATATATATCATACATATACATATATACACATGTAGGTGTATGCATATATACATATATGTATATGAATATACATGCATAAGAATATGCATTCTTCCGTATGCATATTTTTATTTCTTACATATGCGTATGCATATTCATATGTTTATATATGAATATTCACACATACATATATGTATATGTGTGCATGTATATGTATATATGTGTGCATGTGTATATATATCATTAATCTTAAATTTATCTATTTGCCACTTCTACTTATTACTTTTATTTTTTCCTCCTGATGTCTAGCAGAATGATTCTATTCCTTCTTCAATACTACAGATCTTCAAATTCTTTAGGACTATTGCCATGTCCACCATTGAGTCTTCCTTCTTTGTTTCCTTCCATCATTCCGTACACATGAACTCAACACCATTCATCATCTTGATTACAGCCCTCAGAATGCTTTCTACAGTATCAGCATACTTCCTAAAGTTTGTTCCCTATAACTGAAGACTGCACTTTCGGTGTGATCTAACCAGTTGTGTACCTTCTTCATTTTTGGTTTTGCGATTTTCTTCATGCAACTTAAAATTCTATTAGCACTTTTTACAGCCTACTGCACTATTTGCGCATATTGATCTTCTGTATTATACCCCACCTTGACCTTCTGGAAATAAACTGTTATCTGCCCACCATTTCCTCATCTTGCCTGAAGCTCATTTTAAAAATGAGATACAATAGCAGATTCACATTTATTCCCATTAAGTTTAATCTCTTCAGTTTATCAAGATTTTAGGGGGTCACAATTGGTATGCAGTATGTTAGCGATTCTTTCTCACTTTGGATAATCTAAATTTGATAATCATGTTAGCTTCATCCAAGTTACCGACGAAAGTGTTAAATAACATAGGGCCAAAGGAAGAAGCTTAGCACAATCTTCAATATTCACACAAAACCACTGATAATTAATCTTTGGGTCCAGCCCAGTGGTGTGATGATAAATGATTGACTACTAATTCTCTGGAAAAAACAAATAAACTTTGTTCATAGCACACTTTCATCTGTGTTATTAGCATTTTGTCTATCACTTTCCTAGATCCAGACAATCAATAAAAACAATCAAACTTTTAAGATACAAATGCTCACACTGAAATATCACAATTTTTTCGCAGCAGCTGGTTTAAGCTGGCTGCTCCAGCATACCCTTTGTCCAGTCAGTTGTATAGTTCTAGATATATTGTTAGGTAGATAGTCTGGCAGCTAATATAAGTCTGCATTTTCCATAAAAATAGCAAGTCAAATGTTTTGCTAAAATTAAAAAAAAACCCCAAAGTATCCAGTATTACCCTGTACTAACCTGTTGATCTTATCAGAAAAGGATAAGATTTTGTTTTAAGATTTAAGATTTGTTCTTGACAAAGCCATGTGGACTCTGCAATCACTTCCTCTTCTTTTAGTCACCAAGCATTCATTTGCTAATCCATTTCAGAATTTTGCCAGAGATTAATTGAACTCAGACTTCCAAGCCTGTAATTTAAAGATTTCACTTATCTTTTTAAAATTAGTGTAAGATTTGCCCTTTTTGTCCTATTGCATCCATCTTTTTCTCTACGATGCTTCAACACAGATGTTTTGACTACAATACAATACTTTAACATGCTTCCACATGAGGAAATGTCAATATAATTTTTATCATTTAAATCCAAATATTTAGGAATGATTTGAGTATCCTCTTTTATTTTCTTCACTTTCTCAATCTGTGTTGAGATAGCAATAGACATTTTCAAGATTCCCCTAGCAAGGATATTATTATACTTTTTCTTACTTGGATCTGGCCAACATGTCCTATAAATTAAGAAAGCTAAGGGTATTCTGCACAAAGTAAGGAAGACTCATCTCAAAGATCTGCAAAGAGTATTTGGAGCTTAGATGACTGAGTACAGTAGATTCACATAGTAGATTTTCAATAAAGAGTGGTTGAATGAATAAAATAGTTGGTTTGATCTGTGATTGTGATTTTACAAATATGAGTAACTCACCAAGTGTCAGCTCCCTCTATCAAGTCAGATAAATAACACATCTATAGATTGTCCCTTAGAAGGCTACTGGGGACATTGAAAGACTAACTTACTTGTTAAAAAAAAATCCGAACTGCTAGAAAATAATCTGGTAGAAATTAGGTTAGATCAACAGTGGACAGCATATTCCACAGTAATCCTCAAAAGGTTACATGATCTAAGTATAAAAGATCATAGCATTTTTAATAAAGAAGGGAAGGAAATGCCTTCTTACAGTTATGGTAAAGGGTAGAAGTTTTACCAAACGAGGGTGATCATAGAAGATAAAATGAATAATTTTGATTATATAAAATTGAAAAGCATTTTCTGAGCAAAATAAATGTAGATATAATTGAAAGGAAAAATAAATAAATGGGAAATAATCTTTGTAACAAATTTACCTAAAACAGGTCCAACAAGTAAGATATCTAGGGAATTGGTACAAATATATAAGAATATAATCCATTCTCTGAAAGATAAGTGGTCCAAAATATGAAAAAAATGTTATCTGTCATCAATCACTAGAGGAAAACAAAAAGAAATTCAGGAGTTACAAAAAAGGCAATTTTGTTATAGCTATCTTAAATATAATATATACTTCAAAAGACCAGACTATGTAACAGAAATTCATTTTCATAGACAATCTTCTTTTTGTTATTTGTGTACTAAAATGTTCCTGTTAACAGTTGTTAAGTTTGTCATAAAAACAAAAAAAAATGTTATGGTAAAAAAGGAATGTAGGAAACAGCTCATATTTGCAAACAATGGGTTTATTCTAAATGTAGTCTAATGAAGCATCAATCTGGTACATCTACCAATTACTAGATTTGAACTAGAAGTCCTCAATTTCAATGCTGATGCTAACCTACATAACCTTAGGCAGGTTATTTAGCATCTCTGGTCCTCAATTTGCTCATCTGTAAATTAGGATGTTAAAAAATATTATCACTAATATCCTTTCCAACTCTACATCTGTCACAGTCATGTTAGGGTCCCAGGTGTCATTCTGTCCCCCATTATCTTGCACGTAGACCTTCTCTCCAGTCATTTAACCCACACCCTTATTCAGGACTTTTCATCTCTTGGTTGAACTATTGTCTTCTCTTTAATCCTCTAGCTCAAGCGTCTCCCCGTCCCAGCGTATCCTTGACACAATTGCTGAAGTGGTTTTCCCAAAGTACAGGTCTGACGGTGTCATCCTTCTCAATAAACTCAAGTGGCTTCCTATTATCCCTAGGATCACATAGAAACTCCTCTATGTGGCATTTAAAGCTCTTCACAACTTGGTTCTTTCCTATTTTTCTAGATATACTGATACTAGTTGTCACTTATGCACAGCTCCCCATCTCCCACTTCTGAGCCTTTGAATTGGATGTCCTTTATTCCTGGAATGGTCACCTTCCTCACATCTGCCTCTTAAAATCCATGGCTTACTTCAAGATTCACCTCAACACCAACTTCTATAAGAAGTCTTCTCCAGGTGCTTGTTCCTTCCTCTCTAAAGTTACCTTGAATTTATTTGCTCAATCTCTTGTGTGTGTGTGTACAAGAATCTTTCCTCTCTCTGTCTCTCTCTGTCTCTCCCTCTTTCTGTCTCTCTCTCTCTATATATACATTCATACATATATAAAACATACACACATATTTCATATATATATTAACGAGAAAGAAAAATTGATTATAGAATCATAGAATTTAGGAAGAGACTTTAGAAATGAGCTTTCATCATTTTGTTAAGGTAAATACAAACTATATCTACCCATCTACACACACACACACACACACACACACACACATATACACATACACGTATAGAGACAGAGAGACAGAGACAGAGAGATCTAGTCTCCCCCATTGGAATGTAAGCTGTTGGAGGGCATATTTTTTTTCTCTTTGCATCTTCAGTGCCTAGCATAATATTTGCCTCATAATGAAGTTTGCTGGTTACTTGTTTGATTGATTGGTCTAGTGTCAAACCAAAATAGTTTTGAGACTGGGCCGATTTCCAGAAGTACTAAAAGATAAATCAGGGAAGGAGGAACAGTACTGTGAAGAATTCAGCTTAAGTCTATTTCCATTTTAATTAAGACCAAGAGCTACCTCTGTCCTGGTATCCTATAGCAGCTAAAGTAACCTAAGGAAAGCAGCTCAAACAACTTAATTATTAGAGTTTACAATATAAATATAAAAGACAATATTTAATGGATTTTCTAACAATTCTTCCTGGTTTAGGATTATTAGTTCATGTCCATTGGTGGCTGAAACATATCTCAATTATCCCAGTGCTAAAAACTATTGCCAGATGACAAAACTTGGTCTGCATATTAGGGAGTCCTTGTGTTTTCTTTTCTTTGTTTGCCAAGAAACCTAATCAAAAGGCTAAACTCAGAGATCTATATTTAAACCAGTTCTTTTTTGGTACCTGAGAGAATATTTTTCCCATCATGACAGCAGTCATTCAAAGAAGAACTAATTTATAGTTCTTCTAATCTGGAATCATTTCTTCTCATTTTAAACCTGCAACAATGATTTGCTGAAAGTACTTGTTTTCAATTAAACATTTGTTTCATAGCCACCAAACCCTAACTTTTGTCTAAGCCACGGGGAAGGGTGTGTTGGGGGTGTGTGTGTGTGTGTGTGTGTGTGTGTATTGTAGGAAGGGGGTGAGGTGAAATTATATAGGCAATTATCAGTTCACCTTGCTCCAATTGATTTATTCGAGAAATTTCAATTAAGATTTAAAGCTCATCACAGGCAGACAGCGATGCTGTTATTATTTAATGATTTATTGAAAGCAGCCAGCTCAGGTTCTTTTTCACTGTAAGATAGTTGCATGTTGGTAGATTTAGGAAATTTTTCAGATTTACTCAATACTAGGGTACACTTAAAAACAATTCCCTTTCCCTTCCTGACTACCATTCCTCTCCCCTTCTCTTTGTACTGTCCTAATCCCCTCCCCTTAAATTGGTTGGCTGGATGTCTTAATCCTGAGGATGACTAGATGAGGTGGGTTTAGAATTACCTCTGGAGAGCTGGCTCTTATCAACTGTCAAATCCACCTGAAAGCCTTTGAGAGCCTGGTTGGTTGATCTGGAAATCAAGGAGAGAATCAGGAAGAAGAGGAAAATAGATCATAGGCTCATAGGATTTAGAACTAAAAGGGACTTTGGAAATGAACTTTTATAATATTATTATTTAATTATATATTTTATTCTTTGTAGGATATTGTTCAGAAAGTATTCTAATTCATTTTTTTATTGATATGGGGCAAACCTAAGTTCAGCTTACATCTTTGCTACTCACTATCTACGGGAAGGGCCTCAGTTTCCTCTTTTGTAAAATGAGGGGGTTAAACCAGATGAACTTTGAAGTATCTTCTAAATCTAAATCTAATGAGCCTATGAATGTATAGAAAGGCAATATGGATATGAAATTTTAGGACTGATTTCTGGAAGCTACCTTGAAAATTTGACAACTACTTTTTAATGATACTATCTCTTTTTTTTAACCTAAACAGTATATGGCTTAATAATTCAACTTATTTGAATGTTTGGTGGGTTTGTTTTGGTGAGATGCATACTTTCAGTCCCTGAAAACCCTGAAGACTTATTTTACTGCTGTCATGATATTTATTACCTGCTTCTAGCCTTGAGATAGGATTCTATATGTAAAGCATTTTACCAACATTAAAAGTATAGCATAAATGCTATCTAGTATTAGGATGATTACATTATTATTAATTCATGATATTTACATATTAATTGTCATAAGTATTTTGTAACCTCTGTCATCTTTATTATATTAACAAGACTATATGTCATTAGTCCTTGGGGCATTAGCTCTTGGAACATTAACTCTTGGGGCACTAGTTTTGGGCTAATTTCCTTCAGCAATTTTCCTTTTAGACATTTAGAGGAAGTACACTTTAAAAAGAAATATGCCACTGCCTGGCTGCTGGGAACTAGCTTTGCTTTCTACTATTATTCAGATAAAACTGATTTAATTCTTCAATTAAATGACTGGATTTCAGTTTGGGTTCTTGCTTGGTATATGAAATTCAACCACAGAGCCTGTCTGATTTAGTAGAATAGGAGTTCTGTTACTTGGCTCTGAGTTCATGCTGGCAAGTACCTTTGATTAACATTTCCTAATAGGTACATCTCCTAATAGAGAGGCCTTCACTGCTATATTGTCATCAGATCCTTCAATGAATGTTCTGTATCTCATAGGTCTCCTACTAGAACTTTATCTTATTTATGAAATATCACCAGTCTGAGACTTGACCATAACCAAGGAAGAGTGAAAGAAGTTAATTAAATACTCAGTTGTTTGGAAGCTGGAGAATTGTAATTCTCCACTTGTGGGAGTGTAGATTGTCGTAGTTAAGAGACCATAGGTTACCCAAAGGACAAGTGGGTGCCAGCATTCTTGCAGAGTCTTCCATGTCAAGACCCCTCTCACCTTTGTTTGTGGGAATGGAGATCTTAAAGATTTGATCTCAATTTCAAAGTTTCCACAACGTTTTTTCTTCCCCTTCCTCACCATGAATTCCACCCAATATATTTGCTCGATCTTTTGTCACCATATGTCCCCAGTCACCCATTGAGGCTGGAAGCAGCAGGCAGTTTAATTTGTTCACAGTATAATCTCGGGTCCCTTGGAGCCAGAGCTTTTAGCAACTACACTACCTAATTGTGGAATTTACTACCGATTTCTAGTCACAGTGCCCTGTTTGTCTCCATGTTTCAAGAAAACTAAAGCCTTCTGTGTTAGCTGGAAACCCTTGGCAAGGCCTGGGGCGGAGGGGAGTGAGAGAAGCGTTTATTGTCAAGTGCCCAATGTCTCTCTTGGAAGGGAGGCTACATGAATTCATGCTGATTTTACTTATGCTTGTGGTTTCAGAACTCAGAGGAGTAAGAAAAAATGAAACAAGGGGAGCATGAGAAGAGACCCAAAGCATAGGAGAGGCAGAAGAGATCGGGGCTCAGGGGACAGGAAATTGGCCTCAGAAGGGTAGCTGATAAATGGGCAATGCATTCACCTCTTCATCTGTCTGTCTTCCCACTGTTCTGTAACTGGAGTGAATTTAGTGCCTTCTTTAATTCCGTGAAATTCACATAGATCATGGGGCCCTTCTTCTGCTTGAAATATTTGTTTGCCCGGAGCTGGAGTTGTAAAAAGCATCGATGGTTCATCTGGTAACCGACACATATGGTGTTCTTGGGACCACAGGAAGCCTTTGCCCAGGAAGGGAGGCCTGGCCAAAAGGCATCAGGACCTTTTTATCCTCACCAAAAAGGATCACCCCCTCCTTCCCCAAGTACTTGAGATTACCAGCCACTCAATCAGCTCCAATAAGCCCAAACTAGTTTCTTGGGAGATTGGTTCCTAAATCTCTAGGATGTATT
>JAQQSK010009865.1:0-12904 GCA_028658325.1 Potorous gilbertii | reverse complement strand
TGTGTGTGTGTGTGTGTGTGTGTGTGTGTGTGTGTGTGTGTGTGTGTGTCTGAGAGAGAGAACAGGCTGTCAGCATTCTGAGCCAATATTGCTTACCAGAAATCTTTCCCCTTGTGCTTTCTTGCAGTGGGAGGAAGAGAAGAATTTTGGAGCATCCTTGTTACTGCTGGGTCTCAAACAGGAGAACCCTGTGTACTTGAGCTCGCAATTGTACGGCTGTGCCCTTCTGGGTGAGTTGTGTTCATAGCCTGTGTATTTTCTCTACCTGATAGGTAGTTGACATCATTCTTCTAGTTTCCTAATAGTCTCATTTGAATCCAATTCTCCAGTGACATTCCAGTAGAACATTTCCTCATAGACATATAAATGCACTCTTGATAGGACTGAGGTCTTCATACAGCTAAATGGAAGTTATTTAAAATGTAATAGTCGTAAGCCCACAGTGGCAGACGAGAGCAAGATGCCCTACATCTTCAGAAAGAGTCGGTGTGATAGGTTGATAAATAGAAGAACCTTTTGACTTATTTTGTTTAAACGTGACCCCCACTGAGCTCTTGAGGTTAACGCCTGACCAGCAAACACTTAGAAACTTAATATAAGGAAATTGTAATACAGTAGGCAGAGCCCTGAACTCTAGTCCTGACTCTCCCAATAACTTGTTTTGTAAACTTGACTTGCAGCTTTTCCAGATTTCTCGCCTCATCTATGAAAAGAGGGGTGACCAAGAGCACGGATTCAGAGCCCCCCACAGCCCAAATATCTTGTCTTGTTTATTCATTCTTGTCAGTCATGTCCAATGCTCTCATTTGGGGTTTTCTTGGCAAAGAAAATGAGTCAAGGAGGATTAGGTGACTTGCCCAAGGTCATGCAGCCCGTAAGCGTCTGAGGGAAGATGAGTCTTCCTGACTCCAGGCCCAGCACTCTGTCCACCATTCCACTCTCTGCCCCCACACTCCATGGACCCTAAAATATTCAGAATTAACCCATGCTTGTATGTTCTAATACGAGCAAATGTATTCCATTTTCTTTGAACCTATACTTCAGGAAAAGCTAGAAAATTGAGAATTTATCATCTGTATTTATGAAAAGCAAACTGATGCAGTGGATAAAGCACAGGACTCAAAGTCAGGAAAACCTGAGTTAAAATTCCACCCCAGAAACTTAATAGCGATGTGACCCTGTACAAGTCACTTCACTGCTCTCAGACTAGTTTCCTTGTCTATAAAATGGGGGTGATAACGGCACCAATGCCACAGGGCTGTTGTGAGGATCCAATGAGATAACGTGTATACAATGCTTCACAAACCTTAAAGTGCTGCACACATGCCAGTCATCGTTGTCATTGTCCTAACAGATTACTCTCAGTTGGCACTTAAATGTGAGAAGAGACATTGGAGGGTAAAAGCCTCAGCAGCTCAAACTAAAAGAATCGTTTAAGGCTTGCAAAGCATTTTGCAAACCTTTTTTCCTTTGTTTCTCACAGCTACACAGTGTGACAGGCGCTGTTGCTCTTCTCATTTTACAGATGAGGAAATAGAGGCTGAGAGAAGTCATGGAACTTCCCCAGGTCACACAGCTAGTCAGTATAAGAAGCAGGATTTGAACCCAAGTCTCCCTAACTCCAAGTCTACAAATCCTACCATTGTGCCACAGTGCCTTTCATCTGAGACAGAAGTAGCCCAGTTGACTTGGGATGCTCTAACTTGTCCTAGAACAGTTGATTTATGATTATAATGGCTTGACATTGAGGCAAAACAAGATGGCACTGCACTGGTCCCCTATATTCCATTGATAGAGTAGCAGTTCAAGAGAAGCATACATGCTCTAGGGGTTCCCTTCTGATGATCTGTAAAGAATGCCAGGATCCTGCTGGAGAGACCTAAGATTTGCTGTCTCATGGTCACTTCCTTGGAGCACCACTCAGTCTCCTCCTTAGAGTCAGGCCTCTTCAAGGTAACTTGTCTTTCAGCTCCAGAATTCTCAACGAACTTCCCTGCTTCCTGAACCTCCATTTCAGATGTAAATTCAGAAATCATAGAATGGGCCAGAGTAAATATGAATGAGATCCCAAACCAGGTACCTCAAAACTTACCAGACTTTCCTACATTAGAAAGGTGGTTGATGTGGCAGATAAGCGTGCTGCACATGGGTTCAAATCTTGATTAAGTTTGTGACTTTGTACAAGTCATTTAGCCTTAGAGCCAACATCACAGTGCCTATGATGGCGCAATTCTGAATGGCAAAATACAACAGACTCTCCATTTGGAAGACAGAACCAGAACATTCACTCAGACCCCAGAAAGCCAGATCCATCATAGTAACAAAAATCTATCCACAGTCACAATGCAGAGAAGAACGCCATCCCTAAGGGGCTTCCCACAAGCCAGGTCCATTAAACAAAATAGCAAACAAGTCCTTTCACTGACACGCCAGCTACCTGCCTCCTCCTAGCTCTGACTGCCCTCTGACTCACTTCCTCCCAGCTTTGCTCTACCTCCGCCTTTTCCTCTTCCACCCTTCATGCTCTGCCCCTTCCTGTTTCCTGTGACTTA
Organism: Potorous gilbertii; assembly: GCA_028658325.1. Classification (NCBI taxonomy): domain Eukaryota; kingdom Metazoa; phylum Chordata; class Mammalia; order Diprotodontia; family Potoroidae; genus Potorous; species Potorous gilbertii. Next base: position 10,352 of record JAQQSK010009865.1, on the reverse strand, counting down.
GACTCTTGTGACTCTGGCTTCCATGTGACCCAGGCAGGTCACATGAATTGCAAAGATCTTCTCCTTTAAATTACCATTACAGAGTTTCCTCATCTGTAAAATCGGAGTATCTCCCAGGGCTGTTGTAAGAGTCAAATTGAGATGACCTGAATACAGAACTTTGTAAATTCTAATGTCCTATGTAAATATCAGCTAGAATTTTAATGATTATTTTTCATATTGTTTAATGTATTTATTACAATTATTGTTCTATTCATTCATCTAGGCCTAGGGAAGCTGTTCTGATCCCTTCTCAGCTGGCGGTGACCCTGCTTTTTTACCCGTTTCTCCCCTCCCTTGGACGTATAGGAGGATGGCATCGTTTCTCCTAAACGTACCTAAGCAGAATTTTGGGTTCACCCATTTGGAGTCTCTGGACCCAATTCGTCTGGTCTTTTCTTGCAATTCTGGACTTTTGCTCAGTCAGTAATCTTTCTGCTGACTTGGCATTTATTGGATTCACCTAAAGTCCTATATAACACCTTGGATCACAGGTTTATAGCTCAGACCTCAGAAGCCATCTCAGGTCATCTCCTCATTTTACAGAAAAGGAAACTGAGGTCTTGTGAGGTTAAATGATTTGACCAGAGTCCCATAGCTGGTAAAGTTTTGAGGCAGGATTTGAACCAAGACCCTCCTGGCTCCAAATCCAGCACTCCATCCAACTTTGCCTTCTCTGAAGTAAGGACAAGCAAGGAAGTAGTTGTTGTTTATTTGTTTCAGTTGTGTGACTCTTCGTGACCCTGTTTGGGGTTTCCTTGGCAAAGATACTGGCATGGTTTGCCATTTCCTTCTCCAGCTCATTTCACAGATGAGGAATCTGAAGCAAGCAGGGTCACACAGCTAGTAAGTGGCTGAGGCCAGATTTGAACTTAGGGTGATGAGCCTATCCACTGCACCACCTAGCTGCCCCTCACAAGGAAATACAAACAGGTAAATACAACATCCCATTCGCTTCACAATCAGACTTCAACCTGACACATGCTTCACCCCATAGTTCGCAAAAGACATAGGCCCTGCGAGGTTGTTTACCTACAAGTACACAAGTACATGACTTTTGGTAATTTTTAAAATACCTTTATGCTAACTGAAAGAAGATGAAGCTGGCATGTTCTTCCAACCCAGTAGGTGCCTCAAATAAATAGGTAGTTAAGTAAATGTGTCCCTTGGGCCACTGGCCCTTCTGTTTCCCCTGGTGCTAATTTAAGTTTTCAGAATGACATCCAAGGTGTTAGGACTTGACTTGTTTTGAAAGTGGGCTTTCTGAATTAAGTGTGTGGTGGCATAATCTGGTACCTGAGTCTGATGGAGAGAGAAGAACTTTACATTCTGTCAAAACAAGGCTCAAAGTTGGCTTTTTTCCCCCCAGGGTAGTTCTCCACACACCCCTCTCCAAACTCTACCCCGCCTCCCCACCCCGTTGCTGATACTGATCTAAGTAACGATTTTCCCTTTTGCCCTCAGGCCGTCATTCAACACCTTTTACATGGTATAGATTTTCAGGAAGCCACTGGGACATAGAAAATGTGTTTTGTTGTCTTGGGGCAACATCCCTGATCTTCTGATACCAGTGGATGTCTGATCAGAAGCTATTTACTGACATGCCATGCGTGGTTCAGATTTGCCAACAGCAATCGAAATTGCCTTCCTAGGAGTGAGAGACGCAGCAGCGGCAGTGGCTGTCCGGCCCCAAACACCTGGCAGGTCCAAATTTAGCTGCAGCTTGATTAGCTTTGTACATGCTCTTCCTTCTGTCGTTTTCTCAAATGTAAAACAAAACTGTCTGATGAGCACTGAGTCAAACCAACCAGTCTGAGTTGGTCATCGGTGGCCTAGCATTGACGCATGGCTCAGTGAACAGAGTGCCCTGCCTAGAATCAAGGAAACTCATCTTCCTGAGTTCAAATCCTGCCTTAAACATTTAATAACTGTATGACCCTGGGCAAGTCACTTAACCTTGTTTGCCTGGCTTTCCTCATCTGTAAAATGAGCTGGAGAAGGAAATGGCAAACCACTCTAGTATCTCTGCCAAGAAAACCCCAGATGGGGTCAGGATGAGTCAGACAAGGGTGAAGGTGACTGAACAACAACCTCTACCCCAGGAGGAGCAGTCACTTCCACAGGAAAAGCTATTTGTGAAGATGTGCAGCTCCTTTTCCCAGGATATTCACACCTCGGCTTATCACCTGAGCTGTTTCTTCCCAAAGGAGGGCCAATGATCAGGAAGGTCTGGAGGGAGGCTGTGAATTCCTATGATGTAAGGACTGACAGTCCCCTGAGACCTTCTAAGACAAAGGCCCTCTTCCTTTGTGAGCCCAGAGTCACCCTGTGTCCTGTCTTCCAAGTCACTCTCTCTCTTCCAATACAAAGGCTCAGCATGGACACTGGCCTTGATAGGGCTTCCTCTCCCTCTGAACTTGAACCTGGATTTCTGGCCTTTAGCCGATGAATGATTCTTTTCTTTTTGAAGGGGAAAGGTAGAGAATAATAGGTTTTCTTTTGTTTATTTTTTTTCCACAAGGACGAAAAAGACACCCTCTCCCTGCAGCCCGGGGAAAGTGAGTGAGCAAGAGTGATTTCCTGTCATTGAATGGTGTTGTACACTGCCAGGAGAGGAAGACTTGGAGTCACTCTTACTGAAAGGCTGTCTAAACAAAGAAACAATAAGTCCTCATTTACACTTAGAGGATCATGGATCCTCATAGACCATGTAGTCCAACCCCTTCATTTTACAGATGAGGAAACTGGGTCCCAGGGGTGTTAAGGGCTTTGCCCAAGGTCACCCAGTTAGTGAATGTCAAAGCAGGACTTGAATCCAGGTCTCTGATGCTTGTTGGCAGTACTCATTACACTATACAACACTGCCAGGCCCTATCTCAAGATTTTTCCTTTTTAGAGGAAACATGGTTCAGATAGACCAGTGATGTTTCTCTGGATATTTTTTTGAGCAAGTAAAAATTGATCACCAGCATATTATTAAATGAATCTCCGTAAGTGAATATTTTGGTCAGCCTAAGGAGAATGGCTTAGCACGCTTTCAACTCATTGTATGTTCATATTATGGTGTCAGCAGGGCAGCAGGTTTGCGGGGGTTTTCCAACATGGGAGAGTTCACCCTGGAAGAAGAACCTTACTGATGCAGCAAATGTGGGATATCTTGCTACAAGTTAAATCTTACTCAGCATCAGAACATTCACATCTGAGAGAAACCTTAGAAATCTGATGGATGTGAGAAGTGGTTTTTTACTCATTGTCAGGGAGTTCGTAATAGAGAAAAATACCTAATGAATTCTGGGATTAGTCAAAGGCTAAAACAAACACATTTACTAAATATTAATTCCTCATAGGGCAGCCAGGTGGCACATTGGATGGGGCACCAGGAAGACCGTAGTTCAAATCTGGCCTCAGACACTTGTTAGCTGTGTGCCCCTGGGCACATCTCAGTTTCCACATCTGTAAAATGAGCTGGAGAAGGAAATGGCAAATCATTCCAGTATCTCTGCCAAGAAAATCTCAAATGAGATCAGGAAAAGTCAGACAGGAAAATGACTGAAAGTTTATCGTAGGAAAAGAAACCTTATAAATGTAACTTTGTCAGATGTGTTGATATGTAAGTTATCTTACCCTATAGTAAAATCTATGCTGTGCATTATCCTAGGTGTTTTGAAACCAGTGAAATGGGAGGGTGGAAGGAAGGGGAAGACAGCTTCGTCACATGTGACAGAGCTTTGACAGAGCTTCTAGGAGCATGTCTAATTGGCCTCTGCCTGTGCTTCCTTATCTTTGGTCTTAGACCACACATCTCCAGGCATTGAGCTGCTCCGCACCAGGCTCCTATAAGTGTCTAGACAAAGCTCAGTTTATTTAGACTCTACGAACAGGGAGTGGCTGAAGAAATTGTGCTTGTGAATGAAAAGGAATGCTTTTATTCCATAAGAAATGAGCAGACAAGACTTCTGAAAAAACTGGAAGGACTTGCATTACAACTGATGCTGAGTGAAATAGGCAGAACCAAGAGAACACTGTAAACAGGGACAGCCACACTGGGCAATAACTGGCTCTGATGTCTCAGATACATGATGGAAAACGTTGTCCACATCCAGAGAAGGAGCTGTGGATTCTGCGTGCAGATTGGAGTGTACTGTTTTCTTGCTCTTTTCTTGTTTGGTTTTTGTTTCTCGTGGCTTTTCTCTCTTGTTCTGATTCTTCCTTCACAACATGAAGAATGTGGAGATATGTTTAATAGGATTGTATATGTATGGCCTACATCTGATTGTATGCCATCTTGGGAGATGGGGAAAGAGAGAGGAGGAAATTTAAAACTCAAAGTCTTACAAAAGTGAATGTTGAAAACTAAAAATTAATTACTTAGAAAAAATAAGTTTAGACTCTAATAAAGGCAACAAGATGAGAACACAGATAATTTGACTGTAAAATGAGGCAGGAGATGGGAAGCCCCATAAGAAAAGTATGAACTAAGTATTATGGGAGTTCAGATGGGGAGGAGAGGAAGACATCTTGATGGAGGCACCATTCACGCAGAGCTTCCAAGGATGGGGAGGATTTTGGCAGCTGCAGCTGAGGTTGGTGAGCTTGCCTCTCTCATCTTTATTTCTTTTACATGACAGGGAAAGTGGAATTGTGCCAAGGGCTGCGGGCTGTGTTCCGGGACATGCCCTTGATGTGGACTCCAGGTTATCTGGACAGAGCCCTCAAGGTCATGGAGAAAGTGGCATCTTCCCCAGAAGACATGAAATTGTGTAAAGAAGCTGTAAGTTTTTTCCTTCTGGATCGCCCGGCAGAGGCAATGTGGCAGAGTAGATAAAAGAGTTGGCCTTGAAATTGGGAAGGCAAATCTTGCATCTGACACAGACTAGCCAAGTAACTCTGAGCAAGTCATTTGAACCTCAGTTCCTCATCAGACAGATGAGGAGGCTGATCTAGAGGGTTCCTGTAGTTTCTTTCTGTACTAACTCTGTGATCCCGTCTTCTACTATTAAAAGACTTTCAATTTAGCCTTTTCAGGGCAGCTAGATGGCACAGTGAACACAGCCAGGAGTGTCTGAATTCAAATCCAGCTTCAGCCACTTACTAGCTGTGTGACCTTGGCCAAGTCACTTAATCCTCCTTGCCTCCAAAATAGGCAGAGGCAGTGGGGGAAAGGGAGAGGAGGAATTTAGCTTCTTTATTTGTGTTCTTTTCTCTTCCTGTGAAATGGATGTACTCAAGGAACTTAAAATGATGGATCCATCTCCAGTATGTGAGCCTGACAAATAAGCAGTAAGAAACTCAGCTGGTGTTGATCAGTTAGACCAGGGCTTCTCTTAACATCAAGGTAGCTTAAGTGCACCAAGCCTAGAATCAGCAAGACTCCTTTTTCTGAGTTTAAATCTGGCCGCATCCACTTCCTAGCTGTGTGCTCTTGGCCAGGTCACTTCACCCTGTTTGCCTAAGTTTTCTCATCTGTGAAATGGGCTGGAGAAGGAAAGGGCAAACCCCTCCAGTGTCTTTGCCAAGGAAATATCAAAGAGGGTCACAGGGGTGCCATAACTGAAAAAGGCTGAACAACTCTTTGAACATGGAGTCTGGAAAGCTGTTTCTCAATAGCTATATTTTAGTATACTTGGTTTCCTTTGTAAAGCTCTGTATTTCATGCATTTAAAAACATTATTTTAAAAAGGTATCTGTAAACTTTACCAGATTACCAGAGGGACCCAGGACCAAAAAGGGTTCAGAACCCCTGACTTAGACAGAAGTGTGAGGCCGATAGAAAGACAAGTTTACACCACCACCCACCCTGAATGTAACTAGCAGATCACTGCAAAAATAATGTCTCTCTATTACCTGTTGGTTTTTGCCCAAGACAGGTGTTATTTAATTCTAGCATGTTTATTTAAACATTCCTACATTATATTTTTTTGGAGACAGGGTCAGGGGGTCACAATTCGGGGGTAATTGACTTGTCTGGGGTCACACAGCTATTCCGTGTCTCAGGCCAGATTTGAACCCAGGTCCTCCTGACTCCAGTTCCCATGATCTAATAACTGTGCCTCTTATCTGCCCCAACATTCCTACATCTTAATGCAAACTGAGGATACATATAGAAAAGTATCTTTTGCTCCTCTGAACATCCTTGAGAGATTCAGGTGAGTTCTTGGAGACAGTATTGTCACAGCATGCCCCTAACAGTTGCATTGCTCAGTTCATCCTTCTGAGGAGGAATGAAGTTATTTTCAGTTTGACTGTAGGCTCTTTTTCAATAAATAAAGGGCTCAAACAAAAAACCATATGGATTGGATTAAGGGAACTATATTCATCATGCTGCCCTGTTCTGAACAAACTCTGGAGGTCGGCTCCATCTATTTAATGTTGTTCAAGAACCTTGGCCAACTGGTGCAGGCAGCTGGGCCCTGTAAGAATGGTGCTGACCTTTGAAAGAGTCTGGCAGAAAGTGAGGTGCCACAAAACTGGAGAAAAGCAAAGGTCCTGATTTTCTAAATGAGAGAAGAGGGTAGAGTCGCAAACAGTAGACATGGCAATAAGCATTTATCAAGCACTTAGTGTAGGCTGCTTACTGCTATGCTCACTGCTGGGGATACAAATACGAATAAAAAAAAATGACAGCCCCTGCTCTCAAGCAGCTTATGTTCTATTAAAGGAGGACAATATAGAAAGTGGGGTTAAAAAATGATGGGAGATACCTCAGGGGGTCCAAATCCAGAGAGTCACAAGCACAGCCAGGAAGGGAATGACGCATGGTCGGCCAAATCCCATTCTCAATATGCAGGCCCCAGCTCGCCAGTGGGAGAAGGGTTGACATAACCCAGGGATGTACGTCCCAAGGTAAGAAGGCTCAAGTTGTGTTCATCCTTTGTTTTTGAAGAAGACCATGACATCAGAAAAATGATGACATGACTTGCACTTGACTTTGTTTTGAGTAAGGGAGGGCTGTGCAGGTCACCAGCCTCACTTTCTCCTCCTCAGCCATCTGGATACAGTGACTTAGATATTCATCAGGATGACTGGAAATGCCCCGGATGACATGGGAGACTTTGGCCTTCTCAGGAACTCACTTAGAGGAAGGTAACGCCCATTCAGTGAATACGCCTCTTTAAGAAGTAGTGAGGGAATGACCCCTTGAATAATGAGCAAAAGAAAAGAAGGCCCAAGGGGTTTAGGGAAGTTCCAGAGAAGGCAACTGAGTCATAGTGGCCAAGCCTAGAGTCAGCAGCACAGACAAGAGGAGGGAATGAAACATGACTGGCAAATGCCCATCCCCAATATGGAGACCCAAGAAAAGAACTCACCAATGGGGTAAGACAGCATCATGGTAGAGAGATGTTACACAGTGAAAAGGCAGCTGAGATAGGGTGGCCAAGTCACCAGAGTTAGCATCATAGACAAAAGGGGTGTTTGTCTTCAATTCTTAGAAAAATTCCTAAATGAATAATTAGTTGTTGTGAATCATGAATATTTATAAAGGGAGCTAGTAATCACTGAGCACTAGCCAGACTTCCTCAAGAATGGGTCATGAGATTTCTAGCCAAGATGGCTGTCCCATTGGGGAGCTGACCACCCCATTCTCACATATCTCCTTCAGTGAACCCCCATCACATCACATCAGACTAAACAATGATCAAGAAATTCAATGAGAAACGCTATTAAGTGACTGCTTCTGCACCAGAATTGTGGTCAGTCAGAAGTGAGAAGGCAAGAGGAAAGGGGACCCACCAGTACAGAGTAGCTTTGGCGTAGAACCAGAGGCTTCCAGGGATACACAGGGAGCCTGGAATGCTCTGTATCTGGAGGCAGCAAGAATGGAGTGCTCCCCTGAGAAAGCCTCAGGGTGGGGACTTTGGACATACTCATTAGCTGCACCTGCAGACAACAGCAGTGGTCAGTGCAGCAGCACTCAGACCAGGAGACCAAAGGCTGAGGGACTCCAAATTCCCAAGTACCTTGATCTTAGATGCTAGAGAGGACCCTGAAGATGCAAGACTAAACCTCAAAGATCTGGAGAAGGAAGAGGGTATCTAGTCCTGTGAAGTGGAGGTCAGCAAAGGACACAGGTGACCTAGGGTGAGACCAAGCAAAGGGGAGGACCCTGACTCTGCAGCAGCTTCAGTTCAGAAATGAAAGACCAATTCAGGAAAGAGAAATACTTTTTTAAAAATAGCAACTGGTATCAAAAATTATTCCTTTGACAAATGCAAGCAGAGACTCAAAGAGGGAAAAATGATTTTCCCCAAGGACTACACGAATACATAGAAGAAATGAAACAAGACCTAAAAAATTTTAAAGAGTGGGGGAGAAGGGGGATGAAATTTTTAAAGTCTTGAAAAACAGAACTGGAAGGGGAATATGTAGCTTAGAAAAGAAACTGGTAAAACTTGTCCAAGTAACGTACTCCCTGAAAACTAGAATAGATCAAACTAAAACAAGAAATACTGGAATAAAATCAAAAGACTGAAAAAATAGAAGAAAATGTCTGTTTTGATATTTTTAGTTGACTTGGAAAATATCCAAAGAGACAAAATTTAAGAATCATTGGCCTCATTGAAAAACCATAATAAATTTTTAAAATTCCAAACACTATATTTCAATAAATCATTAATGAAAACTGCCCAGATATAAAAGAAACAGATGAAAAGATGAATATGGAGAGAATCAACCAATTACCCCCTGAAAGGAAAAGTCCCTGAAATGGCATAGCCCAAATCCAGTACTGCAGCATCAAGGAAAAATCCTACCAACAGTCAAAAAGCAGTTCAAGTGGGAGGAGCCAAGATTGCCGAGTAGAAAGATACACGTATGTTTAGCTCTTATCCCACAGCCCATAAAATACCTGTAAAGAAGAACTCTCAACAAATTGTAGAGCAGCAGAAGCCACAGAACAATGGAGTGGAGGAGATTTCTGTTCCAGAGAGACCTGAAAAACTGATGGAAAAGGTCTGTCGCACACCTGATGCAGAGCAGAGCCCAGTCCAGCCCTGCCTTGGCCATGGGGCACCCAGAGGAGCCCAGCAGGCTTCAGAGATGGAATCTCCAGCCGCAGCGCAGATCTCTCAACCCACAGGCGCCAAAGGTCAGCGAGAGGGTCTTTTCAGCTGGCCGAGAGGGGAGCAGGGTGTCCCATAACTCAGGCCCCCTCAGAAGACAGCAGTGGGGGCAGCAGTGGACAGGGGCTCCCAAAGCAGGCAGTGGCCCACATCCATTGTTGAAGGTCTCCTCATAAAGTCTCTGAGGGAACTGAACCCCGTGTGGTGGCCCTGACCCCACGCAAGCAGCTGAACTTAATCTCACACCAAATTGCATCCCCACCCCCACCTGAAAATCCCTAAGGCTTGGGATCAGTGCATTTGAATCTCAGCCCCAAGCACTGGCTGGATGGAACTGGAGGTGAGGTGGTTGTGGAGAGGAAACTAAGAAGGGGGAAAAAACAAGATCATAGAAGGTTACTTTCTTGGGGAACAGGTGTCTCCTCCCATCCTTTCAGATGAGTAAGAACAAGGCATACTGTCAGAGGAAGTCAAGGCCTCTGCCTCCAAAGGGAACTTAAAATGGAATCAGGCAATAGAAGACCTTAAAAAACAAGTTAGCAGCTTACTAACAGAGAACCAAAAAAATGCTGAGGAAAATAACAGCTTTAAAAAGAGGCTAACTCAGTTGGAAAAAGAGATCCAAAAAGCCAATGAGGAGAAGGAGGTTTTAAAAAGCAGAATTAGCCAAATGGAGGAGAAGGTTCAAAAGCTCACGGAACAAAATAATTCGTTGAAAAAGAGATTTGAGTCCAGGGAAACGAATGACTATGAGTTAAACCAGCAAGTTAGTAAACAAAACCAAAAATTTGAAAAAATAGAAGATAATGTGAAACAAGTCATTGGAAAAACAAGTGACCTGGAAAATAGATCCAGGAGAAATGATTTAAAAATTATTGGACTACCTGAAAGCCATGATCAAAAAAAGAGCCTAGACCTTATCTTCCATGAAATTATCAAGGAAAACTGCCCTGATGTTATAGAATCGGAGGGCAAAATGGATATTGAAAGAATTCATCAATCATCTCCTGAAAGAAACCCGAAGAGAGAAACTCCTAGGAATATTGTGGCCAGATTTCAGAGTTCTCAGATCAAGGAGAAAATACTGTAAGCAGCTAGAAAGAAACAAGCTGAGTATTGTGGAAATACAATCAGGATAACACAGGATCTGGCAGCTTCAACATTAAGGGATCGAATGGCTTGGAGTGGGATAGTTCAGAAATCAAAGGAACTGGGATTGAAGCCAAGAACCACCTACCCAGCAAATCTGAATGT